>APFE030140574.1:7572-76382 GCA_000404065.3 Pinus taeda | reverse complement strand
GATTCATACCAACCCAAAGTTTCAATTCTATAATTGTTTATAACTCCCAATACTAGCTTCAGCGATTATAATGTTATTAAACTGTTATAAGAGAGCCATTAGTCTTTGATTGATGGAACTTTTTCAATACCGAAAGAAGAAAAAGGAAAGGGAAAAAGGAACTTTTCCAATTAATGGAAGAAAAAAAAAGGGAAACAGAGGAAGATTAGCTCACCCATATGACTCCATGAGTGATGGAAATTTCCATAGCGAACCTTATTAGTCGTTAATTGATGGAAATCTCGCACTTAATCCTATCCGAGTTGACTATTTTAAAATCACTTGAATAACTCAAACTTAAGAAACGTCAAAAGATAAACCAACTCCACCAACCTTCATCTCCCCCATTAATAATTAAAAAATAGTGAGTTTTTCCTAACTATTTTCATCCTACACCAATGGAAATCTCGCACTTAATCCTATCCGAGTTGACAATTTTAAAATCACTTGAATAAGTCAAACTTAAGAAACGTCAAAAAGATAAACCAACTCCACCAACATTCATCTCCCCCAATACTAATTAAAAAATAGTGAGTTTTTCCTAACTATTTTCATCCGACACCAAGAAAGAGATGTCCAATCAATCATTACATTTATCCTTAAAAGTGGATGAATAGTTTAATTTGTAACTTTACTTTTCAATGCGTGCTTTTAAATGTGGCCAGTACAGTTCCCATCCTAGAAATTAGGGTTCTAACAATGGTAAATATAAGTTCAGGTCATCTCGTTACACGTCAGCGCTGACGTCGCAGACAAAGAAATTTGCAGGTAGGGCGATCAATGTCGGAACTAAGTACGCCTCCTCCCCGGCTATATTGCAGGTCGGTAATTTTGCACGGCCACAGACAATGCATGGCGGTGGCCTGAAATATCAAATCTGATGTGGAATTCATGGAATTCATAAAGTTAGTCGGTTCATTATTCTGACGGTAACAATCTGATCGCGTAATATTTTATTTAATTATTTATATTAGGAGTGTTCGGGTCGTTTTCAAATGCATTAAAAAAAAAAAATGTTATAAATAAAAGAAAAGATATTTATGTTACATGTTATAAATAAATGTGGGTTGTCTTAATTAAAAAATCTAATGTACAAATTTTATTTTTTATTGGAAAAATATTTTAGTATAAAATTATTAAAAATAAAGTTTTTAAAACTATGTCAAATATTTTGAAATTTTAATAATAATGATTAATATTTAATAAGATTGATATGGTTTATTAGATATTAAGAAAGTAAAAGGTTAATCATATTTTTTTAATATTTTATGCAAAGGAGTTCCAAGATCACTATATTTTTAGATCACTATAATTTTATTGTCTTATATGCTCAAGAAAGTTGGTAGTGACAAATATTTTGAAAATTGGATCAAATAATATGGACAATATAAGAAAAAAGAAGAAGAAGTGATTTTCATCTTCTACTCTTTTAATATTGTAGAGTCTTTCATTCTATGGTGTTGTAAGAATTGACCCCAATGCCCTCTATGAAGCTAACACAATTAGTTTTTATCTTAGCGATATTCATTTTCTTCTTAACAATAATGAAAAGAGAGATATTTTTTTAGTTTTGAGATTGAGGTTCATAATCTCCTTATAATATCTTTGTTACCTTTTTCCCTCTAACATTTTATCACCCCACAATTTTTCCTTAGATTTTAAAGATATTTTTTCAAATATTTCCATATTTTGCAAAATGATCTCCTCTTTCTCTCATAATGGTCTAGCCAACACTAGGCATCCTTATGCCATCTTAGCTTGAGTGGAAGGTGCGGGTTTTTGGCTAGAGATAGAAGCAATTTTAGGAAACCTCTGGTCTTCCATGTTGTATAACTTCTTATACATAAGATATCTAGTCATAGCCATGCTTCCAATGGGGAAACACTTGCTTCAATCAAGAAAATACCATAGTGAATATTTCCTTTAATAGTGAGAGTGTAGGCTATATAAACTACTTTTGGATCTATTCAATTTTCTTCCATGACTTTGTTAAAAATAACATCAAACATTTTTTTATGATTTTCATAAAAACCATGCTACTAAAAACACTATTATATCTTCTTAATTGATCTATAAAGGAAGAAAATTTTACTCTTCCTATATGTATGTGGGCTTAGGCCATTAATACATTTTCTTGCATCTAAAAAATACTAATTATTTACTAATAAAAAATGTTAATATCATATTCCATTATAAAAAATAATACACCCCTATAATATCCCCAAAATACTTAATATATAAGTATAAAATAATATCAAAAATATATATATAAGTATCCGTTGCAATTTAACCGTGCATAAAGCTCCGATACATATATACACATATAATTTAAGAAGAATGTGTAATTGACTATAATACTTGCTCAAAAACATGTATGATTCGTTATTATAATAAGCTAAAGTTTTATTGAAGATTTAAAACTAAGTGAGAACCCTACTAAACCTACTTCGCAATTGTTGAAATAAATCACTTTATAGAAAATACATAATATTATAAATAAAAAATATACATAATATTATAAATATAAATACAAATTTGTGGAGTTGTTTATAATGTGATTTTTTGGAGATTTCGGTGACGGAATCTGGCGGAAGAAATTGAAGTTGAATCTTGATTTGTTATAGTTAAAATGGTTTTTTAACTGCATATTTGGATTCAGCACCCTGAAAAACCCCTGGGACACTTTGATTGTGCAGAAACTAGCTATCAAATTTGTGATTCCAATAAATTGCTGCCGGATTTTGACGGGAAAAACCCACAGGAAAGGCTTCCAAAAAGTCTCGTTATAGACAACTGCCAAATTTGTTAAATAAAATTATAATAAAATTCATTAAATAAATGAAAAAATAAATATAATATAAATTTTAAAATTCATTAATAACAAATAAAGTTAAAGTAAACAAACTCAATATTATATTTTTTTATTCATATTTTATAAAATCTTCACACATCTAAAAAAACTATTCATAAAAATGGAAGTTAATTCTTATCCATATATTTGATATTTAGAGATAAGAAGTTGATTTCAAAGGCAAGTAGTTTAAACTAAGCTTTGGAAATACCTTAACCGAAATAGATTCCTTGATTTACAAACAAAATAAGCAGCCTACTAAATTTGCTTTGCAATGTTGTTTTGAATTAGATAAATATTATTATTAAATTACGGTATATAATTCGCATAATATTTTTAATAATTAAATTGATTTGTGAGAAAAATGACTTTAAAATGTGTGGTGTTGTCATGGGCTTACTTTTTTCTTTTTTGTGGTTAATTTGTTTATGTAGGGTTTTGAATTTAAAGTTTTGTTTTTAGTTCAATATAAACAAAAATTTTGGAAGAGATTTGTGGATGGCATCTATCATAGTCAGGGTAAGTTGGATCTCTTTCTCCACAATCTTAATAATCAGTGTAGCTCCATAAAGTTTACTATGGAATGTGAAATCAATGGGAGCCTTCTTTTTCTTAACGTCCTTATTTCAATGAAGGACAATGAATCATTCTCACACCAAGTCTTTCAAAAGAAAACTCACATGGAGCAATATCTTTCTTCATGCTAAGTCTCATCATTTCCCTGCTCAAAAGTTGGGTGCTCTCAACACTTTAGCCACTCGTGCTTTTAGAGTTTCTGATGAGAGTCATCCTGAAGATGAGAAAACTCATCTCATCTCCTCAAAGTTTTAAAAAATAATGATTATAATAAGCTCCATATTTTAAAAAATAATGGTTATAATAAGCTCCATTGTCTTAGGGATTGCCTTAGAGCTGATAAGAGTTCCAAGATTAAAACAGAACCCAATGATTGGTTTTCTGGGGTACACCTTCCTTTTATACAAGGGACCACTCACAAGATTGCAAGGATCCTAAGAAAGCATAAGGTTCCCTCAACCTTTAGGCACCTTAACACTATTCAAAGTTCCCTAAGATCTGTAAAAGACTCAGTGGACCCTAAGAATATGAAAGGTGTTTATGTAATCCCTTGTTCATGTGGAACACCCTATGTTGGTCAAACTGACTACTAAATAAATCAGAGGATTCATGAACAGGCAACAGACATCAAACATGGGAGCGCCTGCTCCTCAACATTAGCAGAACATGTGGAAAAGACAAAACACCACATATGCATTGAAGACGCCCGAGTCATTGCTAAGATAGATCATTTGCATCACCGTAAGTTTAGGGAAGGTATAGAGATTGAAAAGACGCCAAGCAATCTAAATAGAGATGATGGCTAGAAAATTAGCACTTCTTGGATCCATGCCATTTCTTCTTAAGTTTATATATATATATATATATAAATAATTATAATTTTCTAAATTTTTATTAATTTATTTGTATTTTTATCTTAATTATTAATAAACTATTTATTTATTATTGATTAAAATTTTTTTATTATTATTTATTTATTTATTTATTTTGTTTTTATTTTGATTTTAAGTTTGAATATTATTATTTTTATTTATTTTAAGTTGTTTAGAATTAATTGTTTGATTATTTAGGTTTGAATTAAAAAATAATTTTTATTTTATATCATTTCCTTAAAAATTTTCTTTTGATTATTTTTTCCTTAATTCAGTATTATAATTATATTCTAACAATTATTTCTTTTATTAAAATATTTTTATTTTTTTAAATCTAAATTATTTTCTTTATATGAAAATATTCTTTATTTAGTTTAAAAAACAAATTCTTCACCTATTTAACTTGATGTCAAGATCTTGTTTTTCATTTTGTCCTGGAGATTAACTACATTGGATAGTTCCAAATGCATCCAACAAAACTCTGATAATGTTTCTTAATTTTCATAATATAGATCACATAACCTTAAATAAATAATTTTAGGTCTGATAGACCAATGTTTGGTCTCCGTGCAGCAGCAGCAGCAGCAGCAGCATCATCATCATCATCATCATCATCATCATCATCATCATCATCATCATCATCATCATCATCATCATCATCATCACATTTAAAATATAATTTCTCATATATATGTGTTATAAAATTCTTAAATATGAATATCATTACATTTAAAAATAATTTCTCATATATATGTGTTATAAAATTCATCATCATCATCATCATCATCATCATCATCATCATCATCATCACATTTAAAATATAATTTCTCATATATATGTGTTATAAAATTCTTAAATATGAATATCATTACATTTAAAAATAAATAAATATGCAATATCCCTTATCCCATGCCAATAATGGAAAAAATATTCTTGACATTCATCATCATCATCATCATCATCATCATCATCATCATCATCATCATCATCATCATCATCATCATCATCATCATCATCATCATCATCATCATCATCATCATCATCATCATCATCATCATCATCATCATCATCAAATTCTTAAATATGAATATCATTACATTTAAAAATAATTTCTCATAAATATGAATATCATTACATTTAAAAATAATTTCTCATATATATGTGTTATAAAATTCTTAAATATGAATGTCATTACATTTAAAAATAAATAAATATGCAATATCCCTTATCCCATGCCAATAATGGAAAAAATATTCTTGACATGCTTCTTTATTCAAAAGATATTTATTTATTATAAAATGAGAGGAGCGTGTGTTCCAGTTTGTAGCACGTTGATCTCGTGTGTGAACACACGGGCAAGAAACGACAACTATCTCCCCGAGCGCACGAAACGGGTGACACAAGTTCCTCGGATGGGCCCCACATTTTGCGCAAAACGCACATTTTATTTTTTATGAAAATGCCGGTGGTCGTGACGGTGTGGCGTGTATGGTCTTCCCTGGACACCTCTATAGTTTATCCGAATGTCTGTAACAAATACCCGACGCTTTTCGTTCGCCTATAAATAAGGTCAAGACTCAAGCCGATGTACATCGAAAATCATAACCAGAGATTTCTTCTTGCAAATAATTCACTGTGGCTTTGGCTTTGCACTTATACAAATGAGCAATTCTGCAGAGAAGCAACCCATGGGGACTGATATGGATGATTCCGAGTTTCAGAAGCAAAAAGAATGCTCAGAGAAGCCATTGACGGGCTCTGATTTGGATGATGATTCCAAGGTTCAGAAGCAGAAAGAATGTTTAGAGAATTGCACGCTCCTTTATCAATTCGCCTCAAATGATCTTCACAAGTTCGCAATATTACAACAAGTATTCGGTGCCTGCAACGTTGTCCGATTGGTTCAAGTAAGTTGCAGCAACAATTCATACCAAATTTCCAATTCTCTCGCCAGTTTTACAGTTTTTATTTATATATAATTTTTCTTATTTTAAATGACTGTTTAGGTCGTCGTCTATTTGTGCCTATATGTTATAGAATTTTTTTTTAATCAAAACATAATAAATAAATGCAACAATATTTTTGAGAAAAAATAAATTATGTGAAAGAATCTAGTTGACTTTTTTCGATTTTCAAACTAGTTAGTCACTGTGACTTATTTTCAAGACATAAACTACACTGCCTGGTTCTAAACGCTTCCACAAAGTTCTTTCTTATATAATTTTTTTGTAAAATACTGTTGCAATTATTATTTATCACGCACATCTAAATTCAAAAATAACAATAAATAAATTTCGAATCAAATTTGGATGGTAATTGACTTGATCTTGTAATCCGTTCGTTCCACGTGGCAGGATCTTCCCTCCGACCAGAGAGTTGAAGCTATAGATAGTTTGGTCTTCGAAGCAAGTGCAAGACTAGAAAATCCCGCATTCGGTTGTACAGGCATAATACACCAGCTTCAACGCCAAGTATCAGACCTGCAGTCACAAATAACCACAACACAGACAACTATTGAGAAAATACGTTCTCAACAAGCCGTACTTCTGGCTTCCCTCGCAGGGTTCAACGCTCCAGGTGAAGATGGCAATAAGTTCAAGCCCACAACCAGTGCGTCGCCAAAAGACGACGATGACCAGGACGAGGATTGAATGGAATGAAGTGTTTGAAATTTCGTCCGGAGAAAAGTCATTTGGTACTTCGTTGTAGTGTAGAGTTTGTGATCTTTATTTGACTGCATAGGTTTCAGTTATAATGTCATTGGGAGGAATTAATGATAACTCTTCATCTGGGTTCCAGTCAGATGGCATGAATATGTTGAATACCCTGAAAAAGATTTTATGTTCAGTTATGCCGCTCTTCTCAGCACTGAAAAATGTTTCAGTTCTGAAGATTGGTTTGCTTTTCTTGGCTTCATTTAAGTGTATAGGTTTTAGCTACCATGATTGGTTTGCTTCAAAGAAGTCTCTCCAATTTGCTTATTTTTTGTTTTCGGTTTTGGTTATGTATATATTTTTCCATTCCTATAAACTTCTTCTTTTCCGTATGCTTTTGTTTTGGTTATATATATATATATATCCTTCTTATAAGGTTTATTAATAGACAAGTTTAGTCATATAAATTTAATGGTTGGTAATTATTGTTAATAGACATGATTCACAATAAGTATCAATTTTTTTTTGTAATCTCAAATTGTTAAAATTAAAAAATATAAAAATAATATTTTGTGTGTGGGATAACATCTTAAATCTCACAATTTACTAGTACTTAATAAGTTAATTAATTAATTAATAATAATAAATAAGAATTAATAAATAATGATTATTAATTATAAAAAAGAATAATATATAAGTTAAACCATAAGTACAATAAAAATTATAATAGCAAGATTTTTAAACCATGTGATTCACCCCACTTTATTATGGAGTTTATAAGCTTTCTTATAATACCATGGCTTATCAATAGTACATGCCCAAAAAACAATAACTTAACTTATTTCATATGATACTTTGTATTATATGATTTTTTTTTTAATTAATGAATTTAATTAAACTGGTTGGAAATAAATCTTGGCCTTTGATTTGTGTATACTACAAGGAATAATGTAGAATATTCTATGAAGGTTAAATCACTACCATCCACCTAATAATTGTTGATAATTAAATTAAAATTTTGAAAGCTCAATTCTGAAATAGACATGTCTATCAGCATAAATATAAGAAAATATAATAAATTAATAATATTAACATTAACATTTCAATTTTAGGATTACGGTTAACCTAAACACCAAATTGGTATATAATATTACTTTGTTTTTGGGACAAGGGACCCACCTCTAAACAATAATTCGGCATAAATATAAGAAAATATAATAAATTAATATTATTAACATTAACATTTTAATTTTAAGATTAGGGTTAACCTAAACACCAAATTAGTATATAATATTACTTTGTTTTCGCGATAAGAGACCCACCTCTAAACAATAATTTTACTAGAAAAAATTATGGAAGTGTATTTACTCTATCCCATTTGGGTTTGAATTTAGAGAATAATGAAAAATAAGGGTTTCCCAAACTTTAGTCAAAACAACATACGACTTAAGGTTTGCATACATGATTAAAAAATGGTTAAACCTATCACTTCGTAGAATACTGATAATACTAGTACAATGCTATGAATTAAATGACATCAATATGCATTAAAACACTTGCCTCATGATACATCGCATATTACCAAAATAAATAAATGAACTGTAACTGCCTCATCCCACATTTAACCACTTTCACCAGCTTGCTCAGGGTAAATATGAGCTGAGGGTCACTATGATAAGACTCAACCTCCTATATGACCTTAAGGAAACATTGTCGACAACTTGAGACCTTACCGACTTCTATCAGCTACTACAGGACCTTCAGGAGCAACCTAACCCCTCCAAGTGCCCATCCTATGAGATGACTCTCCCTTTCACTGACTTAGAGCCTTAGTCACTCCCTTGCCAAGCCTTCCAAGTGACTGAGAGCTTCCAGTCACTGTCATGAGCCTGCATGAGTGCGACTATAACCTTTTCCTGCCACTGTTATGCCAACGAATGTAAGATTTAAGGCTATTTTCTAGGGCTAGGACCCAATCTCTGTCCATAACTCCATGAAACTTCCAAGACTCATAAAAGACATAGAAACAATGCTTGTAAACCAAAACTAAAACCAGGACTTAACTTGACCTTCCCCAACTGGGACTAACATTCCGTCAAAAACTTGATAAACCTGCAACCTACATGTCATACATGCAAATCTGAACATAATGATTTGAAAACTTATCTAAGGCTTAACAAGAAGGATCACTGCCTTCTCACATTACTTGTCATAACATCAATTAGGTCTTGCATTCATTATTCATTCAATTACAAGTAAAAGCATGAAAAGAGCCATGACTATGAACTGTCAAATAACCATGCTTATAACAATCATATAACCAAATAAATAACAATGAGAGAACGACCATTAAAGCCACATAATAACAAGTATATTTACTCAACAAAAGAAAGAGGAACTTAGCTCTGATTAAACATTGGAAAAATCCAGCCAGGTTCAAGACTTCCATGTACCACCCGACCATAGATTGGCTAAACCAAATCTTTCTTTCATCTAGTCACCCTTGTGCCATATTCCAAGCATGAATGTAGGATCTAATGGGATAAACCAATCCATAAAAAACCAAGGGAATCTAGAGGTTAAACCACTTCCACCCTCACCAAACTGTGACCTAACCTAAATCGGTGTTGAGATCACAAAACCAATCAAGCTTGGATGCCTCAGAATTTCTTCTCTAATACCTTGAGGAATTTTCCCATCTCCACCCTTAGGATTTTTCGTGTATCTTGCCATTACTGGTCAAGAGATTCCTAGGCCTTTGGGAATTTTCCTAAGACCATCTCACCTAGATCCAAAATCTTCCAGCAATCCAAAGCTCAAACCAAGAGTAACCCCATCACACCATGGCTATCCGGAAGTGGCAAGGCTAGGCTAAAATCCACTCAAACCTGGCATAATCAATGCCAATATGAGCAAGAGAACCAAATACCAACATGCATATACCATGCATGCAAAAAACAACTAGAAAATCATACATGCAACTTGTTACCTGCAAGTATTCCTGTTGAAGCTACTTGATCCAATTTTTCTTCGCTTGATCCTTGTTTTCCTTTGCTTTCCTTGTCCTTCCTTGGTTTTTCTTGTCCTTTCTTTGCTTGCTTTCTTTCTTTTTCTTCTTGGTGCTCTTCTCCCCTCTGAAAACTAATTCCAAAAATGAACTGACAAAAGGCTACCAACTGATGCTCTGATGTAATTTTATTATTCATACTTCTATTTTCTTCAATTTTCCATTATTTTCCTTCATTTTCCTCCTCACACGCAACATGTGACCTTTCACCTCCCTTTTCTCCTAGTTTCCTTTATTTTCATAAATAAAATACCAATAATGCCTTTTTGCCTTTTCAAAGCCTTTTCCATTGCCTTTGTCAATTTCCCCTTAGCCATAAACACATCAAGTGATGTCCACTATGATATTTTTCCCAACATTCAACTTAGAATAAGTGTCCCGTGAACGTGGTCTTATTTTTCCTTTGTTAACTTTTATTGCATGAACTTTTAACCTGAGGTTGTTACAGACCCCTCCCCCTAACGAGAACACCATCCTTAGTGTTCTGTGACAACTACAACTAGTAAAACTGCTAAAAAGTAAAACATACTTCCAATGGAGATTTATAACCTATCTCATTGCAGTATTTACAATAACAATCTACTCAAAAACAAAACCATCATGACAATCATACAACATGAAAACCATACTGCTTATTGGAGCTCTATAACACAACTCGTGGTGATTCCTACAATAGAAACCATACATAAATATGTACAACAATGTTGCAGGTGAGATCACCCTAGGGTCTTGGGTTGAAAACCCCAACTGAGTGAATGGCAAACAACAACAAGATATGCTCGGGCAAACAACCTAAATGCTTATTCTACTAAACTGTACAGGAGTATCCTTACCCAGAGGTCCTATGTTTGGGTAGATCGCGCAGGGTGAAAACCCTCAACTTCTCTTGATGTCTTTGAAACCTGAAAATTATTCAAATGAAACATATACAATAGTAGAAACATAAAGCATTTTCATGATATTAACTTTATATCATATAAATGAATGAACAATTATGCATCAATATAAGATTCATAAACAACTTACAATATAAATCAATGCATAAATACATTTAATATCGGAACATAGCAACATTTCTTTATCAAAGTAAGCTACAAGTAAAGTGGAGAAATACACCCTGAGTCTTCCTCCAACTCCAAGTGGAATCATCCTCTGGATTCGTCCTTTCCTGACCTCAACAATATTCCTCCATCATCAACACAAGGATATCTCAAGAAAGATGAAGGATATCTCCAAGGAAACAAGGGTTTCTTAAAACTTTGGGGAGTGTAGGAGGCACAGGGATTTTTTCAAACTCGATCAGGGATAATCTCACTATAGTATCAATATCTCATATCTTCTCCCCTAAGGCGTTCCCATGGAAGTTTATTTATACTTCTCCAAATTAGTTTTTTCAGTTGGGAAATGGTTGGGCCATAAGTTATAGGAGGTGAGTAATAAGTAAAACCCATGAACTCCGCCCGAAATTAAGGAATTTTATTATTGTTAAGTGTTTTAACACATGCACGTGGGTTGGTTATACGATGATCTGCGTGTACACGCTTTTATCACAGGGAAAAGTAGCATATAGGGAATAAAACATAGTTTTTTAGATTTTGGACCAAGTCTAGAAGGAAGGGTTGCCCTAGGCCATAATCAGAGCATCATATCTACCAAGAGTGGTAAATGGTACTATAACAGATGCCCACTAATATATGAGGTCAGAAGGGGTACATGATGGACGAAATGTATTAAGTGTATAGAAGGAATCATGATGAGACCGAGGAGGAGTTCACCAGAATTCAATCTGCCAAGCCAGCAAAAGAGATCAAAAAGAAATTGATGTCTGAGGTGGACATACTCATGCTTAGAAATAGTAAAGAATGTATGCATGTCAAGTACAACAGCGAATCCAATATGCATACAAGTATAAAGGAACTAAAAATACATAATGGATCATATGATCGTAAACAAGAAAGAACATGCCTGAATATTACATATAAAGAGCTGATCAATGATGTTGAAGTATGAAGCTAATTACTAAAGTCAAGAAACTGATCCAAATAGTACCAAGTTAACATGGTGGAATAAATGGTACTACTCTGCAACTCAAGTGCCAACATATAGGATGTCACTGTAAAGAACTGCAACATATAATGTGGATGGTGTCAACTAGCAGAAACATGAGCAACTGACAAGTGAAACAACACATGCTGATGCAAACTCGAGGTATTCACCGACCGTCATGGTACATTTCTACACAATGGGAATAAATGATTTGAAGTCGACTATGTGAGTAATCATTTGATTACCGGTCATTGAGGTATATATTTAACAAACGCAATAGTACTCACCGATAATGATGATGAGAGTCAAGGTACCTAGTATGATCTAACAAGTGCGAATAAATGAGCTGTAGTCAAACACTTGGAAGAATCTATCAATCAGGAGACAATGATGTTTTCCCACCATCAATAATGAAGGAATCTTCCACTGATGACTGCAAACCCTAGGGTACTACCAAATGGACTCTAGATCTCTTTCCCAGAGCATTGAGCTGAAATTGAAGGGAAACGATCTTCTAGAAGGAAGGCATTAAGGCATCCTTCATCGATCTAGTGCGAGTGTAACCCGTAGGCCAATAATGTGGAAGGAATTGGATGAACAAAGATGTAGTAACCTAACCGAAGCATGTTTCCAGCATACACAAAATGTAGCTAGTGCATGATAGAAACCCTCTGAACCAACCAATAATGAAAGCTGACACAGAGGTGAGGAATCCACCAATAGGGTCAAATGGAAACCAAGTCACTGCATGAATCCCAATGTGTGATATTGAAAGCTGATGTCGAACACAAGGGAAACCACTCAGTCAAAGACCCATGATACGGATCGATGCTGAGCACAAGGTGACCTATCAATAATGAAAATAAGGCCAGGATGCGGCTCTTGATCTGCCCTCAGAGCAATTTTTCTTAGTCAATAAGGGTAAGACCCACCAACAAGAAGTCAATGGAGACATTCTCAAACCAGCGTGAGTAAAGGACCAACATAACTATTGTGATATCGAACAAGATGCTGACAACTAGTAATGGCCAACTTAAAAATAAGTCAAGGGACACCGCAGAGAGGCTGACTCAGGTTTACTTCCCTTGAACAAAAGCACAACTCAACTATGACTACTTGGCAACATATAATAACTTTCTATAAGTTTGTCATGCAGGAGGCATAAGAAAACACTCCATATGATTGGCAGAGATAACCAATTGGAGGAGTAATGACTCAATAACAAGGTTAAGGCTCCTCTAAGTCAAACTAAAGCCCATCCCAATGGAGGAAATAATGTCGCATTCCTACTCTTTTTTGGGATATATAAATTTTTTGTCTTTTTCATTTATATGAAGCCTAAAAAAGAATAAAGGAATGCTATAGTATAGTGGAAAGAACGAGTGTTGAATAAGTAGATGCTCTAGTTCCTGGGAGGGGAACATTCCTATGCTCAATGCAAAGTGGCGAAATTGGTCAATGACACTCAAAGGAATGTTCTTTCCACGGGTAAAAGGGTGCATCAAGTTGTAGAGGCTAACTGATTGCAAGGATGATTTTGCAAAAGAAATGGTCAAAAAGTGGCTTAAACATGAGTCCAAGTTAAGTCGGCTTAAGGCCAAAAGGTGCAAATAGTCAATATGCAATGCAACAGTACAAATCAACACCAAAGAGCCTCTAGGGTATAAATCTTGAAAAATAGCAAAGAAGTAGAGGAATGAGGCTTCAAAACATAAGTCATGGTAGGACTAAAGAGGACTCCCAAGCCTAAGAACAAAAATTCAGCATGGGTGCCAAGTGACAACAAGGTACTATCTAGGGCGCCCATGATAGGGTAGGCTCTACCACACAAGTCATGATACTTCTAAGCAATGAGAAGGTCTGCATCATATCTTGGTGGGGTTGATCCTAAGGCCAAAATGGAAAAGGAAACTGATAAATGCATAATGCAGGTAAATAAACTAACCTATATTCTAGTTTTGAGAACCAATACCTATCAGAATGGATCAATCATAAAAATGCCCAATGGAGAAATATTCCAAGTTTTGTAGACATAAGAAGGAATAGTAGACAAGAAGTTAATACATCCCACATATAAGCTAACAAAACTTGAAAATACGTACCTTATATGTACAATATGGTACAATGAACCATGCAACCTTGCGGCTTATGCATAATAGTTCTTCAGGATAAACCCCTTGCAGGGCTCAGGCCAAGGACTCCTTTTGTAGTCAAAACTCATGGCTTCAAAAAGTTCCTCCTGTGAAGGAAAATCAAACTCTAAGAAATCATGAGAATTACAAGGATCAAAGGAGGGGATTAATGGGTCCCATGTCCCCATAGGAGAAATCACTCAGTCCATCAGGACCAAGTCCCAAGAAGGAAAATAATAGCTCGACGGATCCTTCTTAGAAGCAATTGAACATTGAGGATTCAATGCAACATAGTTCAATCATGGTAGGGTAGAGTCTACTTGAACACTTGGAACAAACCAAGGGGTATTCTGAAGTAAATTCGAATTAGGATGGTGATTATTAGATGCAAGTTTATCAACAGTGACAATATTCCTGTTATGAGGAAAAAAAATCACTCGAAAGAGTGAAGACACCACAAAATTCATAGCATAGACATAATCAAACCCAAGTAGAATATTAAAATCTAAAGGGAAATCAATCACCATCATTTCGATAAAAATAGTCTTCATACCTAAATTAATAGGCAATTGAGGCAGAATGCCCATAGATTCACCAAGTATTCTATCATAGGCTAGAAACTGACTATCAGCTGTCAACAACTTTGGAGAACCCAAAGATTTCCAAGTCAAGGAGGATATAATACTTGCAGACGATCCTTCATCCACCATACATCGATAGAAGTTTGTGGAATTAACTCTAACCTTTATTTGGAAAGGTGCAGCTGAAGGAAGACGAGGCTCGACAAGACTATCCCAATCAAAGGAGACACTCCTAGAACTTGGAGGGGGAACATTGAAGAAACCAAAATGCCCCCTATACCAGAAGACTTTGTACTAGAAATCAAATAGACTCTATTGTTAGGCACTTTACCCCCCAAAAGAGGAATGTAATAAGCTGGAGATTGCACTGGCTCAAACACATTATCAACCAATGGTTGATGAGACTGTTGAGAAAACATAACAAATTCAGGAGTAGAAGAACCTTCAGACTCAGACCATATCCTTTGTACCTCTAGAATACCAGGGCACAAATGAGTAAGATTATGTCCCTTACATATATTACAAGGGAACTTAGGTTTGAAATTTCTATGCTTAGGTTTCTAATCAACATTCATTCTGCCAACATGACTAGCAGTGGTTTGTAGAGTCCCCAACATGACTTTCAGAGGTCAGTGACTCCCAAGAGAGATAGGATGTGTGCCCCTAACCCTACTCACATAAGCAGGTGAGTCAACAAAAATATGACTCATAAAGGTAGGTGACCCAATGCTAGTATAAATCGCAGTGACTAGACTTATGCCTCCAGCGTGGCTTGCAGTGGCTGAAAGCTCATTTCCAACATGAATAGTAGAGGTTAATGATGATTCATTGCTATTATGACTTGCAGTGACTATACTTATGCCCCTAGCATGACTTGCAGCAGTTGAAATCTCATCTCCAACATGACTCGTAGAGGTTGGTGATGTATTGCTAGTATGACTTGTAGCGACTAGACTTATGCCCCCATCATGACTTGTAGTAGATGAAGGCTCATCTCCAACATGACTAGTAGAAGTTGGTGATGAATTGATAAAATTATTCTTCTTCTTCGTCTTCCTCTTTCTCTTCATTTTAGATCTCTTATTACAAGAGGGGGAAGAAAAAGGAATCCCAGATTTCTCTTTTAAAGAAGATGAACAATTAACACCCACTTGATGCCCTTGAAGTAAAGCATTCATCTTAGAAGCTTCAAGAACATCAAGAATATTCAGAGTGGACCACAACCAAAGTAGTAGTCCAACATTTAATCCAGGAAAATTCAAAGTGTCCATCAAGGGGGTACCAACGTTTCCAAAGAAAGGAAAAGCACAAGGATCCCCTTTTGGAAGGGTACCTTGGTTGGTCTCCATAGGAATATTGACCATACCAAACTTATTCACAGATCATTCCCTTGCGGTAATGTACAAAAGAATTTCCAAGGAAGAGAGATGCACAATCAAAACCTTTGCCCTTAAGGAGGCAACTCCACAACTTTCAAAAGAAAGATCAAAAGCTTTTCAAGATCAACGGAGTAGTAGGTTAGTCACTCAGAATCTAAGTTCCAAAAGTGACAAAACAAATCCACCTAAAGCCAACTAAATGAAAATAGAAAAGAGAATTTGATTATAAAATCCCTAAAGATGCAACCAATCAAGTAACTTCCAAGTATTTCTGCTCCAGGTGATGATGACCGAACACCAAAATACAAGAAAGTGAAGTAAGGGACCTTCCGAAGATAGATTGGGATAATAAAGACCCAAGCCTACCAGCGAAGGTAACATAAATATTTACATTGACATCCAGACAAATCCTTTGCCGGTGCAAGTACCCAAGCTTCGCAAGGGTACTCTCCAGAAGTACTAATGAATATGATGCAACATCTACCTCAGGTACCACGGGATTCCCCTCTGCAGCCACTTATGTGATCCATAGGATAGGCAACAACTATGGGCACCAACTCGCATCAAAAGCCAGGCATAACAGTCATGAGACAGGATCCAACAAGTAGGAGAGGGGGTATCTCTCTTCCTTGTCTTCACTCTCCCTCATGCTTAACTCCCAATCACAGAGCTTTCCTAGTCTTTCTAATGATATTGGATTTCGCTCGTTATTCAACTTCTATGTTTAATAATTTGAGCGGCCTTGGAGAGTTAACCTCTCCACTCACCTATTCCAAGGCCCTAAAGAACTTAAACTTCTTGGTGTTTGTTAATGACAAAATAAAAATATTCTAGTTCTTTTTTATTAAAACGCTTTATTTTAAAGGGTTGTTCTTTAAGTTGGGGGAAATTATGAGAGTGAAACTGATGATGTTTTGATGCACAAGAAATCAATAGAAACTTAACTATATGCAAATGTAGTTAGTTTCTTCAGTGAAAAAGGATTTCTATAGAGTTCTACGAATAAACTTGTACAAGCAAATTTTTATTTTTCCAGAAAACACACTCCACACACACAGAAGATAACAAATAGACTAAAATGTATGCAATGCAAACTATCTTAATGCAACCTATAATGACGGTGCATGGACACTCATACAAGAAGCATAAAAAATCAATAAGCCAACTTGACAATAAAGAGGGCAAAAATTTAATAACAATTTTCCCTCAAAACTAAGAAAAACAAAATGAAAAAGATCACAATTGCTCAAAAACAAAACACAAGAAACCAAAAAGCCAAAAGCTTGGAAAAAGAAAAGCAAAAGAAATCTTTTTGTCTTTTTCTTTTAAGGAAACTAAAGAAACTTTCGAGGTCACAAAAAGCACTACTAAATTCGAAAGATCAAAAAAGGGGCAGAAGGAGTCCTTATACCTTGCAAGTTATAAAACTCACTAATAAATGAAACTTGAAACAAGAAGGACTACAAACTCACATAAACTAACCCGAACAATAGTAAAAGACTTCAGCAAACCAACAAAAATGTCAAGAAAGAAAAAAATTCAAAATTGCTAAAGAGACACTCAAAAAGCACGTAAAGCAACAAGGCCAATCAAAAGGGAAAGCAAAGCAACACAATTTGAAATCTGGGTTATAAATGAAATCAAAACCAATTTCTTGTTCTAGAAAACCAGAATGTCCAAGAACTTCAGACAAAAGCCTTGAACCCAAGACGCAAGCCAAAAATTTGCTTAAAAAACAATCCTAGGCCAACTAGGCTTTTCAGTGAGAAGGAGATTTGAAAAAGAAAGGTTGCAAGAGAACTGAGTTCTTCAGACAGTAGATGACCATAAAAAACAAAAATGACCATGCAGTAGACCTAACTGGGCAAAAATATTTGAAAAAACAATTCAAAAAATTGTATACAAGACTGTGTAAAGACACATGAGCGTGCACACACATTTCTAACACAAGAAACTCGTGTATACGCGAGTCTGCTTGAGGAAACTTGTGCGTACATGCAAGTTTAACCCAAGAAAACAACATATACAAAGCTCAATTAAGAAAAAACAAAAATCATGGCCTGATCTAGAAGATCAGACTTTATGCTTGGGAAGCTAATGAGTCAAATAATACTGTAAAAGTAAGAAATCAAGAAACAAACCCTAATAGAGAACAAACAACCCAAACCAGGAATAACAAGAATGTTATCCCTAGCAGAGTCGCCAATTCTATTGCAGGTGAGATCACACTAGGGTCTTGGGTTGAAAATCCCAACAGAGCAGATGGAAAACAATAGCAAGAAATGCTCCGGTAAACAACCTAAATGCTTATTCTACTGAACTGTGCAGGAGTGTCCTTACCCGAATGTCCTAGTTTGGGTAGATCCCGTAGGGTGCAAGCCCTCAACTTATCCTGATGTCTTTGAAACTTGAAAATTATTCAAATGAAACATATACAACAGTAGAAACATAAAGCATGTTCATGATATTAACTTTAGATCATATAAATGAATGAACAATTACGCATCAATATAATATTCATAAACAAATTACAATATAAATCAATGCATAAACATGTTTAATATTAGGAACAGAACACATTTCTTCATTGAAGTAAGCTACAAGTAAAGTAGAGAAATATGACTTGAGTCTTCCTCCGGCTCTAAGCGGAACCTTCCTCTAGATCCATCCTTTCCCAACCTCAGCAATCTTCCTCCATCATCAAAACAAGGATATCTCAAGAAATATGAAGGATATCTCCAACAAGGAAACACAGGTTTCATGAAACTTTGGGGAGTGTAGGAGGCATAGGGATTTCGTCAGACTCGATCAAGGATAATCTACCTATAGTATCAATATCTCATATCTTATCCCCTAAGGCCTTCCCATGGAGGCTTATTTATACTTCTCCATATTAGTTTTTTCAGTTAGGAAACAGTTGGAACATGGGCTATATGAGGTGAGTAATAGGTAAAACCTGTGAACTCTTCCCAAAATTAAGGAAATTTATTGTTTTTAAGTGTTAACACATGTACGTGATTTGGGTATATGATGACCCATGTGTACACGTTTTTATCATAGGTAAAAGTAGTATATAGGGAATAAAACACTATTTTTTAGCTTTTGGACCAAGTCTAGAAGGAAGGGTTTCCTGAGGCCATAATCAGAGCATCAGATCTACCAAGAGTGGTAAATGGTGCTATAACAAATACAAAAAATAGATTTTCCTTGACTGGTAAACAATGAAGAATACATAGCGTGCATCTGATCAACCATCTCCCATGTAGCTTCATCGAGCCCAAAGTGTTTCCATTGCACTTTTACTTGCTTAATTTATTTGTTCTAGAGTATGAGATATTTCCACTACAATAGGCACTGAGGTTTTTATTGGAATTCTGGTTTTGCGTAAACATTATGTAGGTGGTGTTGTGTGCATGTGGTGTTGTGTACACATTATGCAGGTGGCACTTTGTAAATGTGGTATTGTGTGCACATCATACATGTTATGTTATGCACGTGTGGTATTGTGTTATTTTGTTATGGGGATTGTGTAGATGATGTATCGTGACATGTGTATTTGTTGTGTTGTATTGTGTGTACGTATATGTATTGTGTTGTTCGTAGAGTGTAGGTGTATGTATTGTGTGATGTTGTACACCATCTGTGGATGTATGTGTTTTGATGTACATTGTGTATGTTTATTTGATTGAAGAGAAGAGAAGCATTAGGTTCTTTCTGGGTGTGGAAATTGATTCAGTGTGTGTATAGAAAGAATAAAGGTAGAAGAAAAAAGGACCATTTGAAAGATAAGTATCAATATTTCATTTCAGTTTTATTATGCATGCGATCTATGATTTGATTTATGATGGTTACATGTGATCTATGATTTTTATTTATGATAGTTTCGATTTGAGCTAACCAGATGTGATATGTTAATACATGATGATTTGGTCAAATATCTAGTTTGACTTGTTATGATAGGAAGTGAACAAGATTGCAAGAGTACTTTATTGACGGGCCACTGATGACATATGATGTGAATTTATTTCAATTTATTGTGAATCTAATGGAAATTAAGTGCTTGGTACAAGAAAGCATCGAAATGCCCGCACTAGGTGGATGAAACTGACTACAAGAATTAGCAGTGTCAGTGAAAGGAATTTGAACGTGCAACAATATGTTGGTAAAGTACTTCAGGAGTAGGGCCATTGTCGAACACTGGTACCCAATAGTTTTTATTGATTTCCATGAGCATGTTATGACTCATATGATGGTTTTGAGGCATGGATATGCCATGGTTTCTGGACCTTTTGATGCGAGGAAACCTTGCCAAAGGATAGATAGTCTAGAGTAGGGGATGCCAGGGAACTTGGAAGGTGAGTGACTGCACAGAAGGGAGAAACCAGATTTCTCAAGGGACTATGTAGGACAAGGGAAGGTTGGGGGATAAATTTATTTTTGTCATTAGAATTACGAGATGGAATCAGGTGCACATTGGGAGTGTGCCCTGGAACAATGAGCCTGTAACTGTTCATTGAGAGGACAAGTGGCTCAGGATTGTAGTGTTGGACATTGCATGTAGGTTTGAGTTTCGTAGTGGATTCTGGAATTCCTGGGAAGGAGGTGAATCTTGGTACTAAATTTGAGGGTGGTGGTGTGAGCCTATGGATTCCCTTATTGATTGATACAAGCATCGTACCCTTTTATTTATTGGTTAAGAATATGTGCATATGTATATATATGTATATTATTGTAAATATTGTATCGAGTTGGATTTATAAATCTCCATAGACAATATGGTTATTTCTTGGTTGAAGCAAATGTACATAAGTATATGTGGTTGTTATTGTCAATACCTTAATGAGTTGTGCTATAAAGTTCCAGTAAACAATATGATTGTCATGTTTTTAGCAAGATGTCATTGTAAATAATGCAATGAGATGTGTAATAAAACTCCATGGGAAGTATGTTCTATTTTCAAAGTTTTTTTTGTTTATAGGTGTCATTGAACACAAAGGACGGTGTTCCCCTAAGGGGGAGGGGTTTGTAACAATCCTGAGTTAAAAATCCATGTAACAAATTTAATAAAGGCAAAAATAAGACCAAGGTTGTGGGACACATATTCCAATTTGAATGTTCAGCAAAACATCCTAGTGTGGGTGTTTATTTGGTTTATTATGGTTAAGGGGAAATTGGCAAAGGCATTGAAAAGGAAAAGAGGCATTACTTGACATTTTATTTATGAAAATGATGGAAATTAGGAGAAAAGGAAGGTCAAAGGTCACAGGTAGCATGTGAGGGGGAAAATCAAGGAAAAATAATGGAAAATGAAGAAAATAGAGGCCTCATTGATAAGAAGGCGTCTGAGGATCAGTTCACAACCTTTTGTAAGTTAAGTTTTAGAGCTCTCTCTCTCTATTCTCTCTACTCTCTCATACTCTCATATACTGTATTCTTGGATCACTTTAGCATTGGAGGAAGAAAAGAAAAGGGAGGAAAAGAAAGTAGAGGGAAGCAAAGATCAAGCAAGGAATAGCAGGATCAAGCGACTATAACATGATTACTTGCAGGTATCGAGTTGTATGTATGATTTCCTTGCTAGTTTTGGCATGCATGGTAAATGCATGTCTATACTTGGTTATCTTGTTGTCATTGGCATGGGTCTTGCCAGGTGTGATAGTGGATTTCAACCTTGCCTTGCCATTTCGAGATAACCATGGTGTGATGGGGTTTTTCTTACTTGGTCAAGATGGATTGCTAGATGGTTTCAAAATTGAGTGGGGTAGTCTCAATGAAAAAATCACAAGGCCTATAAATCCCTTGACTACTAATGGCAGGATACACGACAAAGCCTAGTTGTGAATACCCTCATTGGGCCTAATATTCCCTTGATCGGTAAACGCGGGATACACGGTAAATCCTAGAGGTGGATACCCTTGTTGGGCCTAGGAATCCCTTTACCAGTAATGGCAGGATAAATGACAAAGCCTAGAGGCATCCATGCTTGTATAGTCCTAGTGATCCTTGGACTGGTATGTGGTGGGATTTTGGTAAAGACTAGTAGTGTATGTTTCTTTTTTAGGCATAGGAATCCCTTTGCGGGATTCTGGTAAAGCCTAGCTGTATAGATGAGGGCTTGGGCCTAGGAATCCCTTGGATGGATTGTGGTAAAGTCGGAGGAAGCTCTGGTTGTTATTTTGTAAGTCCCACATTCATTCTTAGAATATGGTACGGGGGTGATTGGCTGAAGAAATATTTGGTTCAACCTAATTTATGGTCACGTGGTACTTGGAAGTCCCTGAATTGGTTGGATTTTTCATATGTTAATAATAGATCTTTTCCTGTTGTGGTCTATGTGTAAAAAAACTTGTTAATATGTGGTTTTAATGGTTGTTCTATCATTGCTATTTTGCTGGTTATAAGCATGGTTTCATGATAGATTCTAGTTATAGATCTTAACATGTTTTGATTGGTACATGAATGGTTATTGAATGCATAACCTAATATATATTATTTCAGCTATTATGAGAAGGTATTAGACATTCTTGGTGATTTTCAGGTAAGAATTAGATCCTTATGTTCAAAAATGCATTTATAGCTTGTAGATTACATGTTCAAAATGTGTTTGAAAAAATGCATGTCATGGTTAGGCTTGGTTATGTCAAGTCCTTGATAATTTTTTGTAATAGAGGATTTTTCTTGGTTCCATTTATTGTCTTGGAAAGTCTCATCAAGTTCTAGGCAGTGGTTTGGAGACTAGCCCTGGAAAAGTGGCTTAAATCGTGTGGTAGCAGGCAGAAAACTGGTGGGAAAATACTACAGTCTCTCCCTTATAAGCTTATGGGAGAGACTGGAGGTCTACAATTGCATGGATGCAGACTTGTGCAAGCAACTGGGGGTTTTTCTTGTGAAAAGGTAATCTAACTCAGGGTTTAGGCACTTGGAGGGGTGCTTTAGCTCGTGTGGGTCCTCTAGCTCCTAAGGAAGCTCAGTTTAGTTTTGGTTAGTCGATTCCGTGTCATTAACTATACTTGGGGATTTGAATCATATCATAGTAATTGTTCCTCACATGTTTACGCCAGTGGACTAGTTTTCTTGGGTAAATGTGGGAGGAGGGTGTTACAGGGTGTTTGTTATATGCATTGTTGTAGGCTCAACGAGGGTGTTTGGTATATGCATTACGATCATATGCATGATGATTATGGTCATTGCATTTAAGATCTTGATGTTATATGTATTGTGCTAATATGGATTGGTCTGTGCAGATGGTTATGGTTATGATATTTTAGGTATGAGTCGATATATTTGTGATATTGTGTCGTACTAATTTGGACTAACTTGTGTAGATGTGATAGCCTCCCCTAAGATACATTGAGGTATGAGTTTGATAGTGTTGTCTATTTGGCTTATCTAGTATGTGTGTTTATAGGTTGTTTGCATGTTTGATTAATTGCATGATATGATTATGTATCTATAAGATTGCTTGAAGGAATTATCTTGTTTTAAGATGGTTGTACTAACATAATATGTGCAGAGATAGTTGATATGTACTTGAGTGTAAGTGGGTGCTAGTTGTAATATTAAGACTAATGATTGTGAGTTGATTATGACATGACTGTTAGTCTTAGTAAAGGTTGATTTCATTATCCTTGTAACATGCGGATGACATGTTTGAACAGTTGTAGGGTGACATGCTTGGTATTAGCATGACAAGGTAACAATTAATTTATTTATGTAACTAACAACTGCGTGATGTTATAGCACATAGTAAGACTCAATTGTAGCAAGGAAAAAGGTAAAATGAAGGAATTGGGTAAGAATTCCATTGGCAATGTTTGGAAATCATAGTTCCAAACAAATGATTTCTTTGCATGGAAACGAGAAGTCTTCTTAAACTTGATTTTGTCCAAGTTTATATGGATATGTGCTAGATTCATGAAGATGTATTTGACAGGTATAATAGCTTGCTTCAAGTTATAGCTGGACTCATCAAGGAATTGGAGTTTGTTGAGAAGTGTACATGTTCAGTTACAAGGCAGCATGCTTAGCACAATAAGGTAAGGTAACCAATGTATTGTTATGTTTATTTGTGCACTGATAGTTATGTGTTTATGGTAGTATGATGCAGTGATTTCATGACAAAAGAGACTGCCATGAAATATTAAGGAAGGCTTAGGTTGAGATTTCCCTTGAAAGCATTGGGAACCCATGGGGTTGAGTCATGGTGTTTGTTGCTAGTTTGTTCTTTCAGTCTTTTCTAATTTGCAATTTTGTTTATGTCTAGTGAATGGCCATGCCATTTTGTTTGTGGTATCATATTGTTATTGTTTTTCATGGTTTTCTTCTTGTTTGTTTCTTGTGCTTGCCTTTTATGTTTTGAGGGTCTTGGGACTTGGTTAGGGAAGGAGGAAGTTAATAGAGTTCGAGGAGATCTGAATGAAATCCAACAGGTAATATGAGACCCAGATGAAGCTCGGTGCATGAGTAAGGGTAGTTGAAGGTAAGAATATGACAATGAGTTGGGTTGGTTGGCTCCATTGGTGTAAGTGGAAAATGGCTGGAAAATCATGAGAAAGGTAATAGGAAAGGTAAAGTAAATGGATTTGAGGTGTCAGATGCCTTGGATATGTTGGGAACTATTGTTCACAATGTTGTGCAATGATAAAGGGAATTCTTGTAATCATGACCTTATTTATGTTGTGATCATGATTATGTTGATGTCTATATATGTATACATGTATGTATGTATCTATGTATGTATGTTTTTTTATTATAGGGTCGTCATGGATCATGATTGTTTTATGTTAATGTTTACATTTATATATATGTATGTATGTCATTGTCTATCGGGGTCATCAAGGATCATTTTTGTGGATGAATGATTGCTTATGGGCACTATTTGGTTTTGGCGAGCTTGTTTTACATTTATTTGAATGGGTGACATTATTAATGAGCAGCTTTTCAATTTATGAATTGATTCCCATGTATTCCTCTATCTGCTATATTAGCTATCTGGTATTCACATAATGTATTCATGTGTGTTTACACACTAGTTACATGTTTATGAAATAATTTGTTTCATGCAACTTATGCGTTAGCTTTGAATCTATGCTCTTCATTTAATGTTAATGTTAGTAATTGATTGTGAACTAATTTGCAATTGATTTCTAGCACTTTCTCATTATGTATGTCTTAGTTAGTCTCAACTATCTGATTATTTCTTAAGGCATGCTCTTTCTCATTATGCTATTATTGTGTTCTTATAGCATGTTCTACAAGTTATCAATGGAGATATGGTCTCGTCCTCATTCTCTTAACATATTACATTTGGTCCCACATTCAACTCTTTGCATTTGATATCCAAGAGAAAAACGCACACATGGTGGTTTCCTGGCCTACAAACTAGATGGGGCTCCTATCCCAAACAATGTGAGGTGTAATTGGGACTTCATACTGGGGAGACCCCTTAGTGTTAGTAGATCATCCAACACCATCAACATATTTTGGCCAGATGATAAGCTGAGGCCATGGAGTTCAGTTTTGAATCTTTAATCTTAAATGGCTCCTCCATAAATCTTAATCCTGAGTTTTTTGGCTGAAAGACTTGATATTTACAACCCCATGGAAATAGACCATCACTTATCACAGTTTAAGTTTAATGGCGAGGATGAAGCAAACGTATTAGGACATATGTTTCAATTTTTTCATTTTTTTTTGTTCTAATGGAATACATTGTAAGGATGTCATTTGCACGCGGTTTACTCTCACACTTAAATGTCACGTCAAGGAATTGTGCCATGCCTTACCAACCACTTCTATTCATTCTTTCAAGAAAATCATTAAGGAACTTTTTGATTCTTTTGACAGGTATGATTTTAAAAGTGTGTATAAAAGGATCAATCAACTTAGAATGAAATCAGATGAATCGTTGGAAGATTTTACAGATCGATCCTTCATATTTGTTATGAATTTCCTAAAATAGATTAAGATTGTGAATATTTGGATGAAATATTTTGGTGTTTGCTTTTCATCTCTCAGAAACAATTTGAATCTGAAATGAATATCGATAATCAATCATCTAATGATTAAGGTTATCTTCAAATATCGAATAAGATAGAACTTATCCCATATCTGATTTTTCAAACCTTTCTAAGTCATGAGGCACCTCAACTATCAAAGGAAGAAATTCCAACCACTAATATCTCTCACTCTCCATATTCGACATTACCTGAAGGAGTGGTCGCTTGTGCTAATATTGAAATTCCTTTTATCAATAATATCGATGATAAAATGGAGCAGAATTGCCCTGCAGTACAACCTATTGTATTTTCCTCAGAGGTAGGGAAATATGAAATCAAATCGATGAATCATCTCTTCCTACTTATGAGATTCAACCTAATCCTGTTGAACACCTTATGGAAATCATTTATGAAAATCTTCATATTATTCTCCCACCTATATCGACTTGCAAAGATCAAGATCTTGTTTAGAATGACACTGATTGTCCAAATAATTTAGTGGAGAATAACGTGAATGTTCATCTACTGATTTTTCGAAATGACATTGTTGGGAGTGATTTAAATCTTGATTTTTTTATTTTTTTATTTTTTATTGCAAGTATTGTCCCTTCAAGGTAATTCTTTCATCCTCTTTTTCTCACATCTCGTAACTCCCTATGCCTTGATTCACTTGACCAATCCACTGTGCTAGAAATTGCTTCAGATACTCTCGATTCTCAAACTGTTGAGCCAAATAACGATTAGGTACAAGGTTGTAACACCTCACATATAAATTAGAAAAAGGATGAAAACACATGTCATATCTCTCCTATCTTACAAATCACACTATGTCAAGACAATGTCCCTACATTCATGGTCAATGGGGAGTCTAGAGTTTGTTAGCTCTCAAATATACCTTAAGTTGAAATAAGGTAAAACTCAAGGCTACATTAAACCACGCTTGGCCTTGTAGCTAGCCCTACGATGACAGGAGAGGGCTCTCTTCGAGTCAATCTCGGCAAAAGGTAATCAATGAGGTTGAGATGACTAAATTGATAACTAATTTTACGCTAGGTATTAAGTATAAGGAGTTTGAAATTTATTTTTTGAAGTTTTGTTGAATTCAAGGGAAAGGCAATTTTGGGTGCGGGGATGAGGCACATATTTTGCAGAGGTCTACTTGGGGCAAGATAGGTGATTGTTTTGATGCCTTTAAAGAGAATGAATGGTTAGATCTACCTAGTGAGAAGTTAAGGAGAGCAAGAAACTTTCAAGGATTCTCCATAAACAGATGAAAACATGGAAAATCAAACAAACTTAAAGGCAGAGCATAGAAAACTATGGATTCTACCTTAACACTTCATTTGTTCAATTGCAGAAGATAAGAGAAGGAAAGTGATACACACAAACAACTTACAAATGCTGAAAGAAGAACACCATCAACACATAAAGCCACATGAATCCCAAATAGTGCTGCAAAACCCTGGTCTTTCCTTTGCCAAAAATGCAGATAAAATATGTATAATAGAGTGTCAAGCTATTCCCAAGAGTCCAACCCTGAAAATGACTAAGAAAATACATAATATAGGCAAGCCAACACATTCCCTTGCCTCTAGGGGTCGAGCTTCATAGCCTAGGAGTGTTTCAACCAACTCTAAAAAAAGCACTACAATCTAGGTAGTCAAAACAACTTGCCTCTATAAGGTAGGAAACCAATTCATTCATTAAATTTTCACTTTTTGGTGAATGAATCTTCTAGAATGAGTAACTAAGTGTCAAAATAATATCATGTTTCATTAATTACATCAAGAGGAGTGAAAAATCACATCACAAGTCAAAACTGGTCAAACTGGCTGCATTTCCTGAGTTGAAGATGAAAATTTGGCCAAAAAACCCTGTGCGCGGCACGCCTGAGCCCTATGCGCCGCACAACTTTCAACCTATTTTTGGGGCACTTACCGGCATCCAAATCTAGCTCACAATAGCTGGTTGGAAAGCCCTGGATGTTTTCTATCCAACCCAAGTGGAATTTTGCAATTTGGAGCTCATTTTCCCCCTCAAAATGTCATTCTCCCGGAAGTACTTCCTGCTGCTGCAAAAGGTGGCAGAAAGGTGATTTTCATGGTGTTTTTGAGCTTTTGGCCACCCAAAACTTAATGAAATGCTTTGGCAATAGATGAGCATGTACAATTCATCATGAAAAACTAAAAAATTTAGAGTTTTCCTCCAGCAAGTGCCCCAATATTAAGCGCACATGTCGACGCGCTACGCGTTGAGCCAAAAAACTTGTTTTTAGGACAAAATTTTCAAAATGACAAAAATTTCTCCGAATTTGCTCAAATTCAGAGTGAAGACCCTCCATCATGTATTGTACCCCATCAATGAAGCCTCGGCCAAAATTTGGAGTGGATCGGGCTTTTTCCGCCGTTTTAGTGCTTTGCTCAATCACCTCTTTAGGATCTTCATTTTTGCTTTGCAAAAATGCATATGAGCCCAATAATGAATTTTCATTTGACGAAGCATGTCCTTGTCTCTATTTGCCTTCGCCAATAATTTATCCATATGAGTGTTCACACGGATGAGCATAGACTCTCGATCAATCGGTGTCAAATCACCAGGTCTCTTTCAGGCCAATTCTCGATCTTCACATATTTTCCGCAGCTCATAAAGTGTATGTTCATCCTCTAGCTGTTTGTTGCGCTGCTCCAAGTAGTTTGTCACCCACTTAGCCATCTGAAATTTCTTTTGCATCGAGTCATTCTCAGCCCTTTTCTCCTAGATGATCTCCTTTAGCTCCGAGCTAGGAGAACTCGCATCAACATCAATGAAATCCGTGTCCCGACCTCCTGAAGGACCCTCATCATACATGGGCCTCTTGCCCCTATCCTGGATCTGTACCTGTGCTGAAGAAGAAGGCAAGACCCCTTCCACATGATGTGGAGATAATACTCGTTGTGCTGATGAAGTCAATGAGACTCCTTCCACCCCGGGTGGAGATAGTACTCGTCGTGTAGATGCAAATAAGGCTCTATGGCCTCACTGGTATGTCACATATGGAGGAACACTTATATGCTCAGTGTCAGGAATGTCTGCCTGGTGTGAAGGCACTCCCTCATCATGAACTATCTTGGGAGGTGGCTGTAGCGCTGAGAAGCAGTCACGGGAGATGAAATCCTCCCAAGTAATGCCTTGCTGTGTCAACTGATGCATCACTATGATTTTGATCAATGCGTAATGATATATGATCTTATGTTGATGTGTTGGGCTCTTCCTTTGTACTAAATTCACCATCCTCTCTATGTTGCGACACATGAAGTACGAAATGTTCATCATAGTACCCTCGTGAAATGCATCAACAAACGGACATGGTACGCATAAAGACACGAGAATCTGCCCTTGCAACTGAAATATCGAATGATGAGTTTCATCAATGGTGAAAACTCACCCCTCAGGAATATGAAAGGAAAAATTGTGCTCAAGTGTCTCATATACCCAGGTTTGATGTATGGCTCATCGTAAAATCTGTCTAACTGCTGGCGTTTGCTCCATTCCTCTCCTAAATTTGGTATCCCGGTGGCTTGAGCAATAGTCTCGGTGACAAGGTGAAATTCACTCCGACGAGGTTTACATGACCATCATGTAAATGTAGAACAAATAATCGGACTAGTTCCCGATGATGCTGGGTTCGTGAGATCATCTCACAGTATTGGAAACATGATTGACGCTGAAAACAATCCATTGCGAGTGGGAAAGCCTGCAATTGAGCCAAAGAAGTAGGCTCCTCCCTGACATGCTTACCACCTTTGCCACTTTTTTGATACCTCCGTGGCACATTTGGCACATTTACCTCTGGTGTAGAATCATTGTCATACTCCTGCTCATAGACTAACTCGGTCTCTGACATGACTTTGAAAACAAGATAGCTGGAATATATATGCTGATGTATAAACTGTATGTACAATTGACTGTAAAATGTTCTTTGCTCTAAAAATTTTGTGACCAAGGGGACACAAATGCACAAGGGAATATTAGGAAAGGGAAAACATTAGGGAATTAGGGACTTTGGAAATAAAAACAAGGGAATTAGGGAAGGAAAGGGAAATGAAAATCTTGGATTTTGGGATGTTAGGTAGGGATAATGTGTTTTTTAATAGAGGTGAGGGACTAGGATTTGAGGGATTGTAGTGTAGGATTAATAAGGGAATTAATGGGGAAAAATAATGGTGAATTTGGGAATGGGAAACAAAGGGAAATGGGGAAAAAATTACAACCTTGGTTTCAAACCCTACAACAATTTTTTACACTCAAACCCTACATCATTTTTTCATTAACAAAGGAGGGCTTTCCACTTGGGTCTCTAAGGCAAACATTTCACATTAACCTTTAAAAGCCAAGCAAAGGTAATGGATATGAGCCTACCTGCAAATTTGTGCGAAGAGGAGGCGAGTTGATGCTTTTCCAAACAAGTTTCGGGCTCCAAACCCAGTGTGCCGCGTGCCTCACGCAATGCACCGCACACCTCTAATGTGTCGCACGCGTGTATTTTTACACTGTGGCTTTGTGCTCAGTGTGCCACGCACCTCTAATGCGTCGCGCGCCTAGCCCAGTGCTTCGCGTGCCTGGAAACTGCTCTATCTTCCACTCAAACTCACAATTTCACTTTGGAACAATCTTCTTCACTCTTGGCATGTAAAATGAGTTGAAAATGTGTTGAAATATCTTTATAAAGACTCCCTTTTGATTTTTTCTTGGTCCATAACCCATTTTGTAATGTTTTGTTATTGACACTTTTTCAGGGTTAATAGACTTCTGACCTTTTTGGTTTCCTCCTTAAATTTGGTTGAAATAATGATTTTCTTTTAGAATATTTTGCAGGGATCACTGTGATATGATCTGGCAAAGGAGACCAAGGCTACGCCTGTACATTTCAAGAACTGAAATTTTTGAAAATTTATTACAAAAATGAGATGACGACTTATCTTCAAAACAGAGTTTTGAAGAGAAGTCCTAATTTATCTGTATAATGATAAAAATTATTGAGGTAACCATCTATCGAGGACATCCCTCTGGCCTGCTGGTCTTCTTAGACTTTGCCAAACAAAATTGACTCAACCCTAGACCTAATGACCGAGAACTATTGTCATGACCTAGAAATTTGAAGCAGGACTGTAAATGATCTTTCAAGACTTGTTTTTATGAATAGACTTGAACCAGCAGTTCCAAGCATGAGGGGAATGAGTGACACAAACCATTCCGTCAAAGTAATGGCATGCCTAACGAAATGCAACTGATTGAAACTGATGGGACACCTAAACATGAAATGCAAAAAAGAGCTTTGATCTCTGACGGAGGGATAACTAGACTGACTCTAATAGAGTTCTCGCCAATCAATTAAGTGAAATTGAAACTCTTAGTCAAAATGAAGGCTTAGGAAACTGTCATCTTGTTGATAATGACATCAATAATATATGTGATGATGAATATCCTTGTAGATATGTTGATTTATTGACTTCTCAAGAAGATTTGGACTTGAAAAATTTAGATCCATTATTTGATTCTATCATAAAAAGATTCCTTATCGGAATTGATGTTGTCTCTTCCTCGAATCATCGCCCCTTATGTCCTTACACATGTAATGAATAAATTGATGTTGAAAAGCCTCCAAATTCTCAATTTGACAAATCATACTTTAAGCTGATGCAAGGCAGTGAGGTTTTATCTCCGGAAGAAGAAAACCATGTTATATCTCTGATCTATACATCTTTAGATACAAGTCAGGAATAATCCTGTGACTTGGATAATATATTTAGTGAAATTGAAACATATTATCAAAACAATGAATCCAAAAATAGCCATCAAATTAATTAAGATCTAGTTGATTCCTCAAAGTTTTGTTATCTAAAAATTGAAGGTTCAGGGACTTGTCAAGAAGTCGAGGCACCTCATTTTACACTGATGGTTTTGTCAGGTTCTCACTATCTTGATGAGATCCCTAAACTAATTCATATTAGGATTTTCTCAGCATCATTTCAGTGGATGCAATCTCTTTCTTGAAATACTTCCAACACTTCCAAGCTAGCTATTTTTCTTAATGGTCAAGGTATAACCTCTTACTATATAGATGGATATTGTCTAGTTAAATATGCTTCATGAAAACAACCTTTCATCAATCTTTTAATGAATCTAGGGTTGGAATGCATATCCTCAAGGGATGGACATTGTTTCAAGGTTTGTCATGTTGATTATCAAGATAAAAGTGCTCATCAACTAGAAGATTTTTTCATGTTAAACTCTTGCATGAATAATTGGCTCCTAATCTCTGTTGTGCATGTTATGAAGCTAAATAAATATTTTTGGCACAAGACATTCTATTGAGAATCATTAGATATTAAAACCATTTTGTGGCATAAAATTTACATGTTGGAAAATTAATTCTTCAAGTTGATATGAATCTTGAATATGATTTGCTACATGTTTCTCTTAGAAAATATTTTAATCTTTTGTCAGTCCTTTCTCACCATTCCTTCTCTCCTAACTAGTTTTATGTATCTAATATGCTAGCAATCAATATTAATTCCCCAAAAGTGCATGTTGTTGGTCTAGCTTTTAACCAGAGACAAGGTTATGATCTGTTACATTGTGAGGAAGAAACTGATGGATTCTTAGCTCATATTTATGCTAATTTATGATTTTTAGCATTCGAAGAGGAAAAGTTTACCATCTGAACCATCTGTGAAATATCTCATATTGAATCATCTCTATCTTTGAAAAGTGAGAATCTTATGTTTTAACTGACCAATCTAATCAACATACTAGCTTCAACATATCTCATCCCATTAATCACCATTACACTAGTATATTTGATGATAGATGTTTGTATACATTTGTTGATTCCACCAAGCCAATAAAGTTTGAGGATTCATTATCTAAAGGTTTAGATACTTGTCAGAAATATGAGGCACTTCATCTTTTGCTGATGGTTATCTCAAAACCTTATAATCCTGAGAACGTCTCTAAAAAATATTAGATTAAATTTTACTTGCAAGATTCTTTCCATAACTTGAATGTGCTAATTGAAAGATCATATTTCCAAGAATTTGAAGGTTTTCAGGTTGGTTATTGTGAAGATCATGACCAGACCATTGAAGCTTTAGTCTTATCCTATGCTTGTTACTAATGAAAAAATAGAGAAATGCACAATTGCGAGAATTTTTCAGGGTTTTTATGTTCATCATTCTATCCATTGAGGTAGAATTTCAATCTAGTTATAGAAATATTTTATGACACACTTACTCGCTAGTACATGAGACCTTCTATCATTTGTGCAAGCTATACATGTAACTATTCTTACATTTGAACATTGTTTTGTATGGGTATTGATTGCTAACAATTATTATTATTATTTTTTCTATATGTTAAGAATAACTCAATTGACTTCATTGGAAATCAGATTTCGCACGAGCCTGATCTCTTTTCTTAAATCAGATTAGGGTTTATGTTTAGTTGTAGTTCATTTTATTATTAGGGTATTTTTACTCTTCCATATTGTTTGTATAATCATTTCATACCTCTTAGTACCTCTTAGTTGCATTTAGATTTCCTTCTATCATTACACTTCATTGCATAAAATTTTCATTCTTTGGTGCATTCTTTTCATTTTAGCATTATCCTCTTTTTTATTTACATTTGTTTACATCGGATTACATTCATCTTTATTTCATTTCAGCCATTTTCTTGCATTATACATTTTCTTATCATTTGAATATTGTTCTCTACATATTCTTTGCAAGTTTGTATATGATGATGTCATAGAGAGATCCCATCATTTACCTTACTTTCCTTATCCATATTGCTCAAATCCTAAAACCATGATTGTGTGTTGTTGCAATGGTCACTTCAAGAGGCACACTCTTGTAGACCCTAGTATCAAAGCCTTGTCCCTACCAACAATAAATGATTCCACTTTACTAACAAGGGAGATATGATTGGGTTTTGTGGGAAACACTGATCAGTTTTGAGGCCTATATCTATAACCTGCAGTTTGTTTCTGGCATAGTCCTGATATTTCATTTGGGTTTTTTCATTTTCTACTTGATAGTTGGAAATGTGATGTATAAATATGGTTGGAGGACACACCCACTTCATAATTTCAGCCCAACTTCACATATTTTTAGCCCTGTAGCTTCATTTAAATTTTGGTCCTACAACTTTAAAGATGCCCTAGAATCTCGCACGTGTGAACAAAATATGCCAAAAAAAGACAGATTATTCTTCTTCTTCTTGACCTTTTCACTTATTTTCATATTCCCTTTCTTGGAAATTGAGCTTGTGAGTGATGTCCAAATGAGGTCGAAGTCTATTCTTTATATAGGCTTCTCCAGTGGTTGCATTAGGCCTCATTTAGGTCGATTTGGTCTTGGGGTCAACTAGACTTTTCTAGGCTCAAAAATAATATTTTATTTTGATTACAAAATGATCGGAAGGGGCTTTGACTCATGATAAAATTCCTTTTTGACTCACGAAACCCTAGAATCACGAAGAACATGCTTATCTAGAATAATAATAATAATAATATTTTTCTCTTTTCTTTTCTTTTGCATAAAATTTAAAATTGATGCAAGTGCAAATATAATTATGAAGACAGAACCTAGTTGCATTTTCTAACACTCCCTCTTAACTAGGGAGGTATACATAATTCCATAACAAGGTACCTTAATTCTTAAATTGAAGTTCTCATATGAAGAGTTAGATTGATAAGTCGTCTCTTAAGAATTAATATCATGACCAACATTGTCAAATACCAACATAGGCCTTTTGACTATCAAACTATAAATTTCCAAAAGATTATAGCACAATGTTGGGAGGCACACACATATGACACCTCAGCCTCTCAAGGTACATACCCCATCTAAAATTTCACAAGGTATGTCCTTCTAGGGCTTATTCTTATCTTGTATTTCCAATACTCAAAGAATATAAATCCTCTTAAACTACTCTTATCTTGGATTCCCTATGACATCCTTAAAGAGTATCCCTCCATGGTACTACTTCCTTTATTGGATTCACAATACTCAAGGAGTACTAGTCCCAGATGCTTATCAATCCTTTATTCTCCATTCTCCCTCCATGGCCTTCACCAGATGTACGACTGTTAGTCCTAGCCTAGCGCATGACACATGGAGAAGATAATATAGTGTCCCATATCACTCCCTCTTAATGAGAGAGGATATTTCAACAAGTCGAAGATTGTTTTTCAAATACTCAAGCTTTTTATTCAGAAGAGACTTCATCAGAATATCAACCACTTGTTCGTTAGTGGAGATTAGTGTAGCTTCACGACCCCATCTTACAACAATATTCGAATGTAATGATACATATTATTGATATGTTTCGTTCTTGCATGAAATATTGGATCCTCATTTAATCTCATATTTCTCTAGGTATCACAACATATGATGGTAGGTTCTAACGGTCCTTCAAACAAATATGATAGTATCTTTCTTCACCAAACAAATTCTCTTCCAACTTCACATGCTACAAAATTTTCTGCTTCAACGCTACTTAATGCAACTGAATTATGTTTCCTTCCCATTCATGAGATCATAGAAGATACAAAGATAAAACATCCACCAATAGTGCTTCTTCCATCTATCCCATTGCCAACCGAATTAGAATCTATATATCCTCATATTTGAATTTATTTACTGGCATATATCAAGAAGTGATGCATTGTTCCATGAAGATATGTCAGAATATTTTTGGTTTTTATCCAGTGATCATGCCTTGGATCCATCTGAAATTAACTGAGAACATTTACTGCAAAACATGTAGTAGGTGAGTGTTCATGAGATACATCAAGGAGCCAATTAATTGAAGATAACATGTAGGATCAATGATACTTAATTTTGAACTTCTTAACTTCTACAAATTGGTAATCATCAAAGTTGGAATAAACTTGTTTTCCATCATGCTAAACCTTTTATAAACAAATTCAAAAATTCAAAAACACAAAAAACTAGTTTTCCTCGATCGGTAAACAATGAAGGATACATAGCCCATATCTGATCAGCCATCTCCCATGTAGCCTCATTAGGCCCAAAGTGTTTCCACTGCACTCTAACTTTCTTGATTTATCTGTTTCGGAGTATGAGATATTTCCACTGCAATAGGTACTAAGGTTTTGGTTGGAATTTTGGTGTTGCATACACGTTGTGTACGTGGTGCTGTGTACATGTGGTGTTGTGTCCACATTATGCAGGTGGCACTTTGTAAATGTGGTATTGTGTACACATCATACATGTTATGTTGTGCACGTGTGGTATAGTGGTATTGTGTTATGGGGATTATGTAGACGATGTATCGTGACATGTGTATTTGTTGTGTTGTACTGTGTATGTATATGTATTGTTTTGTATGTAGGGTTTAGGTGTATGTATTCTGTGGCGTTGTACACCATATGTGGATGTATGTGTTGTGATATAAATTGTGTATTTTTATGTGATTGAAGAGAAGAGAATCATTAGGTTCTTACTGGGTGTGGAAACTGATTTAGTGTGTGTATGAACAGAACAAAGGCAGAAGAAAAAAGGACCAATTGAAAGATAAGTATCAATATTTCATTTCGGTTTTATTATGCATGCGATCTATGATTTTATTTTATGATGGTTACATGTGATCTATGATTTTGATTTATGATAGTTGTGATTTGAGCTAACTCGATATGATAAGTTAATACATGATGATTTGGTCAAATATCTAGTTTGACTTGTTGTGACAGGAAGTGAACAAGATTGCAAGTGTACTTTATTGAAGGGCCACCGATGAGGTATGATGTGAATTTATTTTAATTTATTGTGAATCTAATGGAAATTATGTGCTTGGTACAAGAAAGCATCAAAATGCCTGGACTGGGTGGTTGAAACCAGCTACAAGAATTAGCAGCGTCAGTGAAAGGAATTGGAACATGCAACAATATGTTGGTAAATTACTTTAGGAGTAGGGCCACTGTGGGACACTGGTACCAAATAGTTTCTATTGATTTCCATGAGCATGTTATGACTGATATGATTGTTTTGAGGTAGGGATATTCCATGGTTTTTGGACCTTTTGATGCAAGGAAACCTTACTAAGGGATGGATTGCCCAGAGTAGGGGATGCCAAGGAACTTGGAAGGTGAGTGATTGCACGAAAGGGAGTGACCAAATTTCCCAAGGGACTATGTAGAAGAGAAGGGAAGGTTGGGGGATGGATTTATTTTTGTCATTAGAATTACGATATGGAATCAGATGCACATTGGGAGTGTGTCCTGAAACACTGAGCCTGCAACTATTCACTAAGAGGACAAGTGATGCAGGATTGTAGCATTTGACATTAGAAGTAGGTTTGACTTTCGTAGTGGAATCTAGAATTCCTGGGAAGGAGGTAAATCCTGGTACTAAATTTGAGGGTGGTGGTGTGAGCATATGGATTCCCTTATTGATTGATATGAGCATCGTATCCTTTTATTTATTGGTTGAGTATATGTGCATATGTATATATGTGTATATTATTATAAATACTGTATCGATTTGGATTTATAAAGCTCCATAGATAGTATGGTTATTTGTTAGTTGAAGAAAATGTACATATGTATATGTGGTTGTTATTGTAAATACCTTAATGAGTTGTGTTATAAAGTTCCAGTAAACGATATGATTGTCATGTTTTTAGCAGGATGTCATTGTAAATAATGAAATGAGCTGTGTTATAAAACTCCATGGGAAGTATGTTTTATTTTCAAAGTTTTTTTGGTTTATAGGTGCCATTGAACACTAAGGACGGTGTTCCCCTAAGGGGGAGGGGTTTGTAACAACCCCGAGTTAAAAATCCATGTAACAAAGTTAATAAAGGCAAAAATAAGACCAAGGTTGTGGGACACGTATTCCAAGTTGAATGTTGGGCAAAACATCCTAGTGTGGGTGTTCGTTTGGTTTATTATGGCTAAGGGGAAATTGGCAAAGGAATTGAAAAGGAAAAGAGGCATTAATTGACATTTTATTTATGAAAATGATGGAAATTAGGAGAAAAGGAAGGTCAAAGGTCACAGGTTGCATGTGAGGGGGAAAATGAAGGAAAAATAATGTAAAATGAAGAAAATAGAGGCCTCATTGATAAAAAGGCATCTGAGGATTAGCTCACAGCCTTTTGTTAGTTAAGTTTTAGAGCTCTCTCTCTATTCTCTCTACTCTCTCATAGTCTCATATACTTAGAGTATTCTTGGATCACTTTAGCATTGGAGGAAGAAAAGAAAAGGAAGGAAAAGAAAGTAAAGGGAAGCAATGATCAAGCAAGGAAGGGTAAGATCAAGTGACTATACTATGATTTCTTGCAGGTATCTAGTTGCATGTATCATTTCCTTGATAGCTTTAGCATGCATGGTATATGCATGTCTATACTTAGTTCTCTTGTTGTCATTGGCATGGGTCTCTCCAGGTGTGATAGTGGATTTCAACCTTGCCTTGCCATTTTGGGATAACCATGGTGTGATGGGGTTTTTCTTACTTGGTTGAGCTGGATTGCCAAATGGTTTTGAAACTGAGTGGGGTGGTCTCAAGAAAAAAAATCACAAGGCCTATAAATCCTTTGACTACTAATGGTGGGATAGACGACAAAGCCTGGTTGTGAATACCCTCACTGAGCCTAGGATTCCCTTGACTGGTAAATGAGGGATACACGTAAAGCCTAAAGGTGTTTACCCTTGTTGGGTATAGGAATTCGGTTACTATTAATGGAAGGATAAATGGTAAAGCATAGAGGGTGGAGATAGATAAATTCCTCATGGTTTACTTGGAGAGATCTAGAGGCATCCATGCTTGTATAGGCCTAGTGATCCCTGGACCGGTATGTGGTGGGATTGCGGTAAAGCCTGGATGTATAGATGAGGGCTTGGGCCTAGGAATCCCTTGGCGAGATTGTGGTAGGATTGTGGTAGAGCTTGAGGAAGATCTCGTTGTATTGTTGTAAGTCCCATATTCATGCTTAGAATATGGCATGGGGGTGATTGGTTGAAAGAAATATTTGGTTCAACCTAATTTATGGTCAGGTGGTATGTGGAAGTCCTTGACTTTGTTGGATTTTTCATATGTTAATAATAGGTCTTTTCCTCTTGTGGTCTATGTGTAAATATACTTGTTAATATATGGTTTTAATGGTTGTTATATCATTGCTATTTTGGTGGTTATAAGCATGGTTTCATGATAGATTCTAGGTATGGATCTTAACATGTTTTGATTGCTAAATGAAGGGTTATTGAATGCATAACATAATATATATTATTGCAGCTATTATGAGAAGGTATTAGACATTCTTGGTGATTTTCGGGTAATAATTAGATCCTTATGTTCAAATATGCATTTATAACCCGTAGATTACATGTTCACAATGTGTTCGACAAAATGTATATCATGGTTAGGCTTGGTTAGGTCAAGTCCTTGATCAAGTTTTTTAATAGAGGCTTTGTCTTGGTTCCATTTATTATCTTGGAAAGTCTCATCAAGTTCTAGGTAGTGGTTTAGAGACTAGCCTTGAAAAAGTGGCTTAAATCTCATGGTAGTAGGCACAAAACTTGCGGAAAAAGACTACAGTCTCTCCCTTACAGGCTTATGGGAGTGACTGGAGGTCTAAAATTTCATGGATATAGAATTGTGCATGCAACTAGGGATTTTTCTTGTGAAAAAGTAATTTGACTCAAGGTCTGGGTACCTCGAGGGGTGATTTAGCTTGTGCGGGTCCTCTGGCTCCTATGGAAGGTTAGTTTGGTTTTGGTTTGTCAATTCCACTTCATTAACTACTTGGGGATTTGAATCATATCATAGTAATTGTTCCTCACATGTTTACCTTGGTGGACCAATTCGCTTGGGTAAATGTGGGAGGAGGGTGTTACAGGGTGTTTGTTAGATGCATGTTATAGGCCCAATGGGGGTGTTTTGTATATGCACTACGATCATACACATGATAATTATGGTCATTTCATTTAAGATCTTGATGTTATATGTATCATGCTAATATGGATTGGTATATGTATATGGTTATGGTTATGATATTTTAGGTATGACTTGATATATTTGTGATATTGTATCGTACTAATCTGGACTAACTTGCGTAGATGTGATAGCCTCCTCTAATATAAATTGAGGTATGAGTTTGATGGTGTTATCTATTTGGCTTATCTAGTATGTATGTTTATAGGTTGTTTGAATGTTTGGTTAATTTCATAATATGAGTATGTATCTATAAGATTGCTTCAAGGAATTATCTTGTTTTAATATGGTTGTACTAACATAATATGTGCAGAGATAGTTGATATGTACTTGAGTGTAAGTGGGTGCTAGTTGTAGTATTAAGACTAATGATAGTTGATATATACTTGAGTGTAAGTGGGTGCTAGTTGTAGTATTAATACTAATGATTGAGAGTTGATTATGACATGACTCTTAGTCTTAGTAAAGGTTGATTTCATGATCCTTGTAACATGCGTATCACATGTTTGAACAGTTGCAGGGCGACATGCTTGGTATTAGCATGACAAATTAACAATTGATTTATTTATGTAACTAACAACTCAGTGATGTCATAGCACATAGTAAGATTCAATTGTGGCAAGGAAAAATGTAAAAGGAAGGAATTGGGTGAGTATTCTATTGGAAATGTTTGGAAATCATAGTTCCAAACGAATGATTGCTTAGCATGGAAATGGGAAGTCTTCTTAACCTTGATTTTGTCTGAGTTTATATGGATATGTTCTAGATTCATGAACATGTATTTGAGAGGTATAACAGTTGGCTTCCAATTATAGATGGACTCATTAAGAAATTGAAGTTCCTTGAGAAGTGTACGTGTTAAATTACAAGGAAGCGTGTGTGGCACAACAAGGTAAGGTAACTAGTGTATTGTTATGTTTATTTATGCAATGACAGGTATGTGTTTATGGAAGTAAGATGTAGTGATTGCATGACAAAAGAGACTGCCATGAAATATTGAAGAAGGCTCGGGTTGAGATTTCCCTTAAATAATTGGGAACACATGGGGTTGAGTAATGGTTTTTGTTGCTAGTTTTTTCTTTCAGTCTTTTGTGATTTGTTTGTGCTTGATTTGAAGTTTCATTTATGTTTGGTGCATGGCCATGCCACTTTGTTTGTGGTGTCGTATCGTTATTTCTTTTCATGGTTTTCTTCTTGTTTGTTTCTTTTGATTGCCTTTTATGTTTTAAGGGTATTGGGACTTGGTTGGGGAAGGAGGAAGTTAATGGAGTTCAGGGAGAGATGAATGAAATCCAACTGGTAATATGAGACTTGGATGAATCTCTGTGCATGAGTAAGGGCAGTTGAAAGTAAGAATATGACAACCAGTTGGATTGGTGGGCTCCATTGGTTTAAGTGGACAATGGTTGGAGATTCATGAGAAAGGTAATATGAAAGATAAAATAAAAGGATTTGAGGCATCAGATGCTTTGGATATTTTGGGAACTATTATTCACAATGTTGTGCAGTGATAAAGGGAGTTCTTGTAACCTTGACCTTATGATATCTAGTAATTATGTTGTGATCATGATTATGTTGATGCCTATATATGTATACATGTATGTATGTATGTTGTTTTATGATAGGGTTGTCATGGATCATTATTGTTTCATGTTAATGTTTACATGTATATATATGTATGCATGTCATTGTCTATTGGGGTCATTAGGGATCATTGTTGTGGGTGAATGATTGCTTATGGGCACTATTTGGTTTTGGGGAGCTTGTTGTACATTTATTTGAATGGGTGATAGTATTAATGAGAAGTTTTTAAATTTATGCATTGATTCCCATGTATTCCTCTATCTATTATATTAACTACTTGGTATTCACATAATGTATGGATGTGTGTTTACACACTAGTTACATGTTTATGAAATAATTCATTTCATGCGACTTATGCGTTAGCTTTGAATCTATGCTCTTCATTTAATGTTAATGTTATTAATTGATTGTGAACTAATTTGCAATTGATTTCTAGCACTTTCTCATTATGTATGTCTTAGTTAGTCTCAACTATTTGATTCTTTCTTAAGGCACCCTCTTGCTCGTTATGTTATTGTTGTTTTCTTATAGTATGTTCGACAAGTTATCAATTGAGAGATGGTCTTGTCCTCATTCCCTTAACATATTACATTTGGTCCTACATTCAACTCTTTGCATTTAATATCCAAGAGAAAAACACACACATGGTGGTTTCCAGGCCTACAAACCAAATGGGGCTCCTACCCCAAATAGTGTGAGGTGGAATTGGGACTTCATACTGGTGAGACCCCTCAATGTTATCAGATCATCCAACACCATCAACATATTTTGGCCAGATGATAAGTTGAGCCCATGGATTTCGGTTTTGAATATTTAATCTTAAATGGCTCCTCCCCAAATCTTAATCCTAAGTTTTTTGGATGAAAGACTTTATATTTACATCCCCATGGAAATATACCATCACTTGTCACAATTTAAGTTTGATGGCGAGGGTGAAACAAATGTATTAGGACATATGTTTCAATTTTTTCAATTTTTTCGTTCTAATGGAATACATTGTAAGGATGTCATTGCACGTTGTTTACTCTCACACTTAAAGGTCACATCAAGGAATTGTGCCATGCCTTACCAACCACTTCTATTCATTCTTTCAAGCAACTCATTAAGGAACCTTTTGAATCTTTTGATAGGTATGATTTTAAAAGTATGTATAAAAGGATCAATTAGCTTAGAATGAAATCAGATGAAATGTTGGAAGATTTTACAGATCGATCCTTCATCTTTGTTATGAATTTCCTAAAAGAAATTAGGACTGTGAATATTTGGATGAAATATTTTGGTGTTTGGTTTCATCTCTCCGAAACAATTTGAATCTGAAATGAATATCGATAATCAATCATCTAATGATTTAGGTAATCTTCAAATCTCGAATAACCTAGATCTTATCCCATATCTGATTTTTCAAACCTTTCTAAGTCATGAGGCACCTCAACTCTCAAAGGAAAAAATTTGAACCCCTAATATCTCTCACTCTCTTCCAATTTCTACATTACCAGATGGAGTGGTCTCTTATGCTAATATTGAAATTCCTTTTATCAATAATATCGATGATAAAATGGAGCAGAACTGCCCTACAGTGCAACCTGTTGTATTTTCCTCAGAGGTAGGGAAATATGAAATTAGATCGATGAATCATGTCTTCCTACTTATGGGATTCATCCTAATCTTGTTGAACACCTTCCAGAAATCATTTATGAAACTCTTCATATTATGCTCCCACCTTTATCGACTTGCAATGATCAAGATCTTGTTTAGAATGACACTGATTGTTCAAATAATTTAGTGGAGAATAATGTGAATGTTGATCTACCGATTTTTCAAAATGCCATTGTTGGGAGTGATCTAAATCTTGAAACAAATTTGATTTCAAGTATTGTCTCTTCAAGGTATTTCTTTCATCATCTTTTGCTCACATCTCATAACTCCTCATGCCTTGATTCACTTGACCAATCCACTATGCTAGTAGTTGCTTCAAATACTCTCGATTCTCAAATTGTTTAGTCAAATAATGATTAGGTAGAAGGTTATAACATCTCACACATAAATTAGAGAAAGGATGAAAACACTTCTCATATCTCTCCTATCGTGCAAATCCACTATGTCAAGACGATGTCCCTACATTCATGGTCAATGGGGAGTCTAGTGTTCTCATCAATTAGTTAAGTGAAATTGAAATTCTTAGTCAAAATGAAGGCTTAGGAAACCATTTTCTTGTTGACAATGAAATCACTAATATATGTGATGACGAATATCCTTGTAGATCTATTGATTTATTGACTTTTCAAGAAGATTTGGACTTGAAAAATTTAGATCCATAATTCAATTCTATCATAGAAGGATTCCTTATTGGAATTGATGTTGTCTCTTCCTCATCTCATCGCCCCTTATGTCCTTACACATGTAATGAACAAATCGATGTTGACAAGCCTCCAAATTCTCAATTTGAAAAATCAACCTTTAAGTTTATGCAAGGTGGTGAGGTATTATCTCTGGAAGAAGAAAACCATGTGATCTATTCAATCTATACATATTTGGATAGAATTTAGGAATAATCTTCCGACTTTGATAATCTATTTAGTGAAATTAAATCATATTATCAAAACAATGAATCAAAAAATAGCCATCCAATTAATAAAGATCTAGTTGAGTCATCAAAGTTTTGTCATCTAACATTTGAAGGTTCAGGGACTTGTCAAGAAGTCAAGGCACCTCATTTTACACTGATGGTTATGTCAAGTTCTTACTATCCTGATGAGATCCCTAAAATAATTCATATTAGGATTTTCTCAGCATCATTTCACTGGATGCAAGCGCATTCTTGAAGGACTTCCAACGCTTCCAAGATAGCTAGTTTTCTTAATGGTCAAGATATAACCTCTTACTAGACAAATGGATATTGTCTATTTAAATATGCTTCATGAAAACAATGTTTCATACCTATTTTAATGAATCTAGGGTTGGAATGCATATCCTCAAGGGATGCACATTGTTTCAAGGCTTCTCATGTTGATTATCAAGATACAAGTTCTCATAAACTAGAAGATTTTGTCATGTTAAAATATTCCATGAATAATTGGCTCCTCGTCTCTCTTGTGCATGTTATGAAGCTAAATATTTTTTTTTGGCACAAGACATTCTATTGAGCATCATTAGATATTCAAACCATTTTGTGGCACAAAATTTACATGTTGGAAAATTAATTCTTCAAGTTGATATGAATATTGAATATGATTTGCTACATGTTTCTCTTAGAAAATATTTTAATCTTTTGTAAGCCATTTCTCACTATTCCTTCTCTCCTAACTAGTTTAATGAATCTACTATGCTAGCAATCAATCTTAATTCCCCAAAAGTGCATGTTGCTGGTCTAGTTTTTAACTAGATAAAAGGGTATGATCTGTTACATTCTGAGGAAGAAACCGATGGATTCTTAGCTCATATTTCTGCTAATTTCTGATCTTCAGCATGTGAAGAGGAACATTTTACCATCTAAACCATCTGTGAAATATCTCATATTGAATCATCTCTATCTTTGAAAAAGGGAGAATCTTATGGGTTAACTGACTAATCTGATCAACATACTAGTTTCAACATATCTCATCCCATTAATAACCATTATACCAATATATTCGATGATAGACGTTTGTAAACATTTTTTGATTCCAACAAGCTAATAAAGTTTGATGATTCATTATCTAAAGGTTTAGATACTTGTCAAAAATATGAGGCACTTCATCTTTTGCTAATGGTTATCTCAAACCCTCCTAATCTTGAGAAGGTCTATAAAAAAAATTATATTAAGTTTTACTTGCAAGATTCTTTTGATAACTTGAATGTGCTAACTGAAAGCTCATATTTCCAAGAATTTCAAGGTTTTCAAGTTGGTTATTTTGAAGAGCATGATCGAATCATTGAAGCTTCAGTCTTATTTTGCGCTTGTTACTAATGAAAAGATAGACAAATGCACAATCGTGAGAATTTTTCAAGGTTTTTATGTTCATCATTTTGTCCATTGATGTAGAATTTTAGACTAGTTAGAGAAAGCTTTTATGGCACACTTACTTGCTAGTACATGAGACCTTCTATAATTTGTGCAAGCTATACATGTAACTATACTTACATTTGAACATTGTTTTGTATGGGTATTGATTACTAACATATTTTTTTTGTAGGACAAGAATAACTTAAATGGCTTCATTGGAAATCATATTTCACACGAGCCTCATCTCTTTTCTTCAATTAGATTAGGGTTTACGTTTAGTTGTAGTTCATTTTCTTATTAGGGTATTTTTACTCTTCCACATTGTTTGTATAAGCATTTCATACCTCTTAGTTGAATTTAGATTTCCTTCTATCAATAAACATAAAATTTTCATCCCTTGGTTTCATTCTTTTCGTTTATTGCATTTTAGCATTATCCTCTTTTTTATTTACATTTCTTTACATCACATTACATTCATCTTTATTTCATTTCAGTCATTTTCTTGCATTATACATTTTATTATCATTTGAATCTTGTTCTCTACATATTTTTTGAAAGTTTGTATATCATGATGTCATAGAGATCTCCCATCATTTACCTTCCTTTCCTTATCCATATTGATCAAATCCTAAAAGCATGATTGTGTGTTGTTGTAGTGGTCACTTCAAGAGGCAGAATCTTGCATACCCTAGTATCTAAGCCTTGTGCCTACAAAAAATACATGATTCCACTTTATTAACAAGGGAAACATGACTGGGTATTTGTGGGGAACTTTGATCTGTTTTGAGGCCTATATCTGTAACCTAAAGTTTGTTTCTGGCCTAGTCTTGATATTTAATTTGGGGTTTTTCATTTTCTACTTGATATTTAGAAATGTGATGTATAAATATGGCCTGAGGAGACACCCACTTCATAATTCTAGCCCAACTTCACATATTTTTAGCCCTACAACTTCATATAAATTTCGGCCCTACAACTTTAAAGATGCCCTAAAATATCGCATGTGTGAACAAAATATGCCAAGAAAAGGCAGATTCTTCTTCTTCTTGCCTTGCTTATTCTTATTCTTGAAATTTTCACTTATTTGCATCTTCTCTTTCTTGGAAATCGATTTTGTGACTGATTTCCAAATGAGGTCGAAGTCTCTTCTTTATATAGGCTTCTCCAGTGGTCACATGAGGCCTCCTTTAGGTCGACTTGGTATTGGGGTCAAATAGACATTTCTAGGCTCAAAAATAATATTTTATTTTGATTACAAAATGATCGAAAGGGAATTTGAATCATGATAAAATTCCCTTTTGACTCACGAAACCATAGAATCACGGAGAACATGATTATCTAGAAAAATAATAATAATAATAATAATAATTTTTTTTCTTTTTCTTTTTCCTTTTCTTTTGCATAAGATTTAACATTGATGCAAGTGCAAATATAATTTTTAATACCGAACCTAGTTGCATTTTCTAACACTCCCTCTTAACTAGGGAAGTATTCATAATTCCATAACAAGGTACATTAATTCTTAAATTTAAAAGTTCTCATAAGAAGAGTCAGATTGATAAGTCGTCTCTTGAGCATCAATATCATGACCAACATTTTCAAATACCAACATAGGCCTTTTGACTATCAAGCTATAACTCTCCACAATATTATAACACAATGTTGGGAGGCACACACATATGGACACCTCAACCTCTCAAGGAACATACCCCATCTGAAAGTTCACAAGGTATGTCCTTCTAGGGCTTATTCTTATCTTGTATTTCCAATACTCAAAGAATATCAATCCTCTTCAACTACTCTTATCTTGGATTCCCAACGACATTCTTAAAGAGTATCCCTCCATGGTACTACTTCCTTTCTTGGATTAAAAATACTTAAGGAGTACTAGTCCTAGATGCTTATCAATCCTTTATTCTCCATTCTCTCTCCATGGCCTTCACTGTATATACGGTTGTTAGTCCTAGCCTAGTGCATGACACATGGAGAAGAGAATATAGTGACCCATATCACTTCCTATTAATGAGAGAGGAGATTTAAACAAGTCCAAGATTGTTTCTCAAATACTCGAACTTTTTAATCAAAAGAGACTTCATCAGAATATCAACCACTTGTTCGTTAGTGGAGATGTAGTGTAGCTTCACGACCCCATCTTACACCAAGCTTCGAATGTAATGATACATATTATTATTATGTTTCATCCTTCCATGAAATATTTGGTCCTAATTTAATCTCATGTTTCTCTAGTTATCACAACATATGATGGTAGGCTCTAACAGTCCTTCAAAAAAATATGATAGTAGCTTTCTTAACCAAACAAATTCTCTTCCAACTTCACATGCTACAAAATGTTCTACTTCAACGCTACTTAATGCAACTGAATCATGTTTCCTTCTCATCCATGAGATCATAGAAGATACACAGATAAAACATATGCAAATAGGGCTTCTTCCATCTATCCCATTTCCACCCCAATTAGAATCTATATATCCTAATAGTTGAATTTCTTTACCAGCATACCTCAAGAAGTGATACATTGTTCCACGAAGATATCTCAGGATATGTTTGGTTGTTATCCAGTGATCATGCCTTGGATCCATCTGAAATTAACTAAGAAAATTTACTGCAAAACATATAGCAGGGTGAGTGTTCACGAGATACATCAATGATCCAATTAACTGAAGATAACATGTAGTATCAACAATACTTAATTATGAACTTCTTAACTTCTACAAATTGGTAATCATTAGCGTTGGCATCAACTTGTTTTCCATCATGCCAAACTTTTGTATTATTTTGATTATATATTTTCTTTGGCCAAGGTAGATTTCACTTGATTTCTTTATATTCTTGTTGAGAGCACATCCCTTACAAACTCCTTCATGCTCTTATTTAAGTTTAGGGATGCCATTGACCATATGATTTAGAGATGGGAAAACATTATAATGAAGACGTCCAAACCTTCAATGCCAAAGTTCACAAGGACTTATTTCTAAATGTACTAGAGCTTGATGAAGAGGTGCAAGAAGCCTATACAATCTCCCCTCATGAATCCCAATAGTTTTAGCATCTTCAATACCAAAAACCTAACCTCACACAATGACTTTTCCATCAATAAAATAACTCTATAACCTCTATATTCTAAACAAGAAATAGAAGGTGAGTTTTTCTTCAAACCTGGAACACAGAGTATATTATTGAGATGAATTCTACCACTAGTTTCTAGCTCCAAAGAAGTAGATCCAATTCCCTTGACTGAGTAATTCTTCTTGTCTCCAAGTTCAACTAAGTGGTAGGAGACTCCTTTTGATAAAGTTTGAAGTTGTCCACATTCCCCTGTCATATTTCTGAAGTCTCCACTATCAATTACCCAAATACACTTCATCTTCAAAAGTACCTATGAGTGTAGAAAATAAACTCCCATCCATGAACCTTTTAGATAGCTTGGATATGAACTTCATGATGCATCTTTTGATGGAGACAACTAGACTCCTAAGAGTCTTGAGACCTTTCACCATATAAATTTCCATGAGAGAGAGAGAGAGAGGAAGAGAGAGAGAGAGAGAATAGATGACTGCTGCAAGAGTATATTTCAATAGGATAGCCAACAATGATGCGATCTTCAGCCTTCCTCCCCTATGCTTAGCTTTGGCACCATGTTGAGAAATAAAGGGTATTGCAAATTAGGGTTTGATTCCTATTACTTGATAATTACTTGTGAGATTTGTTGGAATTTAATTATTTTGTTATATCTTATTCATCAAGAAATTATCAAAACTATAAATCATATGAATATCACAATAATAAAAAGGAACACAAGATATAGGCTCCAAGCCAAGGCAAAACCCCTACTAGGGTAAAACCCAAAAATTTATTATCTTCTTATAGAATTAGTTTTAAGTGAGACATTCAAGACCCAAAGACGAAAACCAAGGCCTCCTCAAGCACCAGTTCAACCCTAGAAAGAAACCTTCCTCAATTTTGTTCAACATCATTAGCTTCAAACTAGCCCAACTTCATAATTTCGGCCTAGCTTCATATATTTTCGGCGATGAGGCTTTAAAGAAATTTTGGTCCTATAGCTTCAGAAGATTTTGACCATGAAAATTATAAATATGCCCTATAATCTTGCATATGTGAACAAAATAATGCAAAAATAGAAATATTCTTCTTCTTCTTGCCTCACTTTTTCTTCTTGACCTCGCATTTCTCTTCAACTTCTCTTGCTTGGAGATCAAACTTGTGACTCATGTCCAAATGAAGTTGAAGTCTCTTCTTTATATAGCCATCTCAAGTGGTAGAATTAAGCCTCCTTTAGGCTTCCTTGTCTTTGAAAGGCCCATCTTGGCCTTGGGGTCAAATAGAATTTTCTAGACTCAAATTTAATATTTTCTTTCGATTACAAATGCCCGAAAGGGAATTTGACTCATGATAAAAATCCTTATAGACTCAAGAAACCCTATAAGCATGAAGAACATTCTTATCTAGAATAATAATAATAATAATAATTTTCTCTTTTTCTCTTTTCTTTTATTTTTCATAAAATCTACATTGATACAAGTACAAATACAATTGTGAATATCAAACCTAGTTACATGTTCTAATAAGAAGTTTCAGACAAAGGGAGAAGTTACATATAAGTGGAGTAGCCCTTTGTGATTAATATAAGAGGGAGAGAATTGTAGACTATGGGAGTCCTTTAGTAGCAATACAAAAATGATTGGGGTTGTCGTCAATAACAAAGGGAGAGATTATTGAATAATGTGTTTTCATAGATGTTAAAGCTAGGGGGAGACCAAGGTGGGTACATGTCAAGGTTGGAGGGATACTAATATAGATGTGAACCTGAATTAGAAGAAGAATATACCCAAGTCAAGGAGAGACTGATATTTCATCTTGAGTTAGAGGAATAATAGACCCAATTTAGCATGACCAATATGCAAGTCAGCCCAAGTTAGGAGGAGAGAATATTTTTATGTCGACCTAGCAATCGTGGGGAAATTTGTGAGATGGAGTGAGGTGGTGTGGTGGAGTCCAATTATCACAATTTGAGTCTCTAGATGCATCATTGAAAATTTATTTTGTGGTGTCACAAGTTTGTTTGTAGTGAGGCATCACTCAGTTGTAGTGAGGCATCACTCAGTTGCAGATCACATCATTAGGAGGTAGATGAGTTCCTATTGCAATATGCAATGGAGATCTGTGATAAGGGGTTTCTTCAACTTTTAAACTTGCAATGTGATTATATGATGAACTTAATTGTAGAATTTTGGGACAAGGATCTCTTGGGAAAATTTAAAGTGTAAAAAGGACTCATAAGAATATTGGGGGAAAATAGGTTTAGGATAACAATTGTAATGCATTTTATGAGGACTTCAAGATGGGGGATCCAGATTTTAGAGTGTCAAATATTTTATAGGATGTTATAGCTGCTAAAGTAGTATGACAATATAGACATGCATTACTAATTGAAAAATACTACTTTGTGATTTACAAACTCTATTTTGAATGCATAGTGAGGACCAATATGAATTTACGACGTTATGGATATGTAGTGATTTTCTTGAAGTATTGAGATTTTTGGTGTGAATCATGTATGGTTATATATATATATATAATTTTGGATTGATTGTGTTTAGACTTAGGTCAATTTCTTGCTTGAGAAATCTAGTAATCTAACAAACTATCAATGTAGTAATCTAGTAATCCAACATTTTGTTTCCAAGTATTTTAGGACTATAATAGAACCCTTTACCATTGGATCTAAGCTGCAATCAGTACTTGAATGTTTGTTTTGTGGTAGTGAAAGATAATACCTATTACCCAAGCTAGGAGGTCTAGAGATAAAAGCTGTATATATAGGCCTAAATTTCATGCAAATTTCTATTAATTTTTAGTGTTTCTTTTAGTATTATAAGTGAGTTTGACTTGATTTCTACAAGTAGAATACAAGTTATTTAATTAGTCATCTTTTGAGAAGAAATAATGCTTATCTTTCCTACATACATAGTGTTTACAACTCATCAATTTACGTCTCAATTTGACTTTGTGAAGGGCTTTTGAAACACCCTCCTCCCACATTTACCCAAGCTAAATGATCCACGAGGGTAACACATGTGACAAAGAGTTGATATGATATTATTCAACTCCCAAACTTTATTTAAGGAAGTGGAACTGACAAACCAAAACCAAACTAACCTTCCTTAAGACCCATAGGATCCACATGAGCTAAACCAACCCTCGAGGTGCCCAAACCATGAGTCATATTTATTTTTCACAAGAAAAATCCCTCTTCACATGAAAAATCCTACATCCATGTGACTATAGGCCTCTATTCGCTCCCCTAAGCTTGTAATGGAGAGACTGTAGTATTTTTCAGCTAGTTCAGTGCCTTCTACCACAAGATTTGAGTCACTTTTTCAGGGCTAGTCTCCAGACCACTACCCAAAATTTGATGATACTTTCCATTAAAATAAATGAGACCAAGACAAAGCCTCTAACATAAAACTTGATCAAGGTCTTGACTTAACCAATCCTAACCATGACATACATTTCATTGAACACATTGTGAACATGTAATCTATAAGCTATAAATGCATATTTGAACATAAGGGTCTGATTCTTATGTTAAAATCACCAAGAATGTATAATACCTTCTCATAATAGTTGCAATAACATCTATTAGGTCATGCATTGAATAGCTTTTCATCTACCAATCAAAACATGTTAAGATCCATAACTATAATTTGTCATGAAACCATGCTTATAACCAACATATAACCAACAGAATAACAATGATAGAAAAACCATTAAAAACACATATTAACAAGTATATTTACACATAAAAGACAAGAGGAAAATAGCTCTTATTAACATATTCAAAAGTCAACTAATTTAGGACTTCCACATACCACTCGACCATAGATTGGGCTGAACCAAATCTTTCTTTTAGCCAATCACCCTTGTGCCATATTCCAATAATCAATGTTGGACATACAACAAAACAACCAGGGCTTCCTAAGGCTTTACGGCAATCCTGCTAAGGGATTGCTAGGCCCAATCCCTCATCTGTACAATCAATAGTTACTACAATCCTGTCAAGGGATTCTTAAGCCCAAATAAGAAACATACACTACTAGGCTTTACTATAATCCCACCACATACTGGTCCAAGGATCACTATACCTATACAAGAATGGATGCCTCTACATCTCTCCACCTAAACCATGACTAATTTTTTTGTCTCCTCCCTCTAGGCCTTACCATGTATCTCACCATTACTGGTCAAGGGATTCGTAGGCCCAACATGGGTATTCACCTCTAGGATTTACCATGTATTATGCCATTAACGGCCAAGGGATTTCTAGGCCCAACTAAGGTATTCACCTATAGTCTTTACGATGTATCTTTCCATTACTAATCGAGGAATTCCTCGGCCCAGCAAGGATATTCACAACCAGGCTTAACCATGTATCCAACCATTACCGGTCAAGGGATTCTGAGTCCTTGTGACTTTGTTTTTGAGACTACCCCACATTGTTTCGAAACCATTTGGAAACCTAGCTCAACCAAGCAAGAAAAACCCCATCACACCATGGCTATCCAAAAATAGAAAGGCAAGGCTGAAATCCATTGTCACACCTAGAAAGACCCATGCCAATGACAAAAACAAAACCAAGTACACACATGCATGTACCATGCATGCCAAAACTAGCAAAGAAATCATATATGCAACTCGATACCTACAAGTAATTTTGTTGTAGCCACTTGATCCCACTCTTCCTTGCTTGATGTTTGCTTCCCTTTGGTTTCTTATCCTTCCTTTGCCTTTCTTCCTCCAATGTTAGAGTGATCCAAGAATACTCTAAGTGTATGAGAGTATGAGAGAGCAAAGAAAATACGGAAAGAAATCTAAAACTAAATTGACAAAAGGTTATGAACTGATCCTCAAAAGCCTTTTTATTAATGAGGCCTCTATTTTCTTCATTTTCCATTATTTTTCCTTCATTTTACTCCTCACATGCAACTTGTGACTGTTCACCTTCCTTTTCTCCTAATTTCCATCATTTTCATAAATAAAATTCCAATTAATGCCTCTTTGCCTTTTCAATGCCTTTTCCATTGCCTTTGAAAATTTCCTTAGCCATAATAAACCAAATGAATAGCTACACTAGGATGTTTTTCCCAAAATTTACCTTGGAATACGTGTCCCATGATCGTGGTCTTATTTTTTCCATTATTAACTTTATTAAATGGAATTTTAATTTCGGGTTGTTACAAATGCCTCCCTCTTAGGGGAACATTGTCCTTGGTGTTCAAAGATACCTATAAACCAGCAAACCATTGAAAATGAAACATACTATCTATGGAGCTTTATAACATAGCTTGTTACAGTATTTACAATGACATCTTGCTGAAACATGACAAACATACCATTTACTGGAGCTTTATAACACAACTCATTACAATATTATAACACAACTCATTACAATATTTACAATATCAACCACATATATAATCATACTCATTTTCTTTAGCCAATAAATAATCATATTATCTATGGATATTTATAAATCCAACTTGATATGATATTTACAATAATACACACATATATACATATGCACATTTGCTCAACCAACAAATAAAAGGATACAATGCCCATATCAATCAACAAGGGAATCCAAAGGCTCACACCACTACCCTCAAAAGTAGTACGAGGATTCAACTCCTTCCTAGGAAGTCCAAAATCCACTGTCAAAATTAAATCTGCATCCAATGTCTAGTGCTACAATCCCACGCTACATGTCCCCTCAATGAACAATTATTGGCTCATTATTCCAAGGCACACTCCCAATGTGCATCTGATTTCATATGGAAATGCTAATGACCAAAAAAAATCCATCCCCCAACCTTCCTTTCTTTACTACATAATTCCTCAAGCAATTTGGTCATCCCTTTCCATGCAATCACTCACCTTCCAAGTTCCCTGACATCCCTTGTCTCCGCCGATCCATCCCTTGGCAAGGTTTTCTGGCATCATAAGGTCCAAAAACCGAGGTATATCCCTACCTCAAAACCATCATACCGGTCATAGTATGCTCATGGAAATCAATGGACACTATTGGGTACCAACATCCCACGTCCGTACTCCTAAATTCCTTTACCAACATACTACTTCCTGTTCCAATTCCTTTTGTTGTTGCTGTTAATTCTTGTAGTCAGTTTTAACCACCTAAACTGTGTATTTCCATGCTTTCCTGTACTAAGCACATGATTTCCACTAGATTCAAAATAAATTGAAATAATTTCAAATCATACCTCATTGGTGGCCTATCAATAAGGTACACTTGCAATCTTGTTTATTTCCGGTCACAACAAGTCAAACTAGTTGTTTGATCAAATCATCATGAATAAACATATCACATCCAGTTAGCTCAAAATACATCCATCATATATTAAAATCAAGAATCACATGCAATCATCATAAGGCTGAATCATAGATCAGTTTGTTGCTTCTACCTTTGTCCTTTTTGTACACACACAAATCAGTTTTTGCACTTAGAAAGCATCCATTCCCTTCGTTTCTCTTAAAACATGTACACATACACACAATGTACATCATGTGCATACACCCACACATGGTGTACTACCCAACACATACATACACATACCCCTGGTGTACAACACAATACATATATGTACACAGAGTACAACATAATGAATACACATGTCACGATACAAGGACTACACATAAAATAGTACCACATGTATACAACACAATGTGTATGATATGAACACAATACCATATGTACAACAACACCATGTGTACAACATGTACACGACACCACCTGTACACAACACCACCTGCATAACATGTACACAACACCATATGTACACATCACCATCTACACAACGTGTACACAACACCACATGCACAATGTGTACACAACACCACATGCACGACATGTACACAACACGACCAGCACACAACAACCCATATACAACATGTACACAACACCACATGCACACATCACGCCATGTACAATCATGCACACAATACCACATGTACATAGCACCATATGTACAACATGCACACCATGCCATATGTAGAAGCACCGCATATGCAACATGCACAAGGCACCATATGTATAGAATATTGCATAGAGAACGTATACGCAACACCATATGATACCAATATTACATAAATAACATGTACACAACATTTTCTTTACACAACGTCACATGTACAACATATACACAACAATATTACTGAAACCTTGATTCTAGTGTCTTTCAAATATTCATGCTTGTTCCAACATGCCACATATCGCACTGCTTTCATTCTGCTAATGTATCCCTCAACATTACACGTCCATAACATAAACATAGGCATAGTATAAGAAAATAATATCAAATCATATCCACATGATACTGATCTCACGTATCTGTCAGGGTTACTCTTTCGACTTGATTCTTCATAAGATCAGGAACCTCTTCATGCCATTCACCTGGGGGTGAAAATGTGAAGTTGGGTTACACTTTTTGCCCTTGTTTGAGAGAAAAATATCATTTTTAGAAGTTTTTCAACTTTCAACAAGCCAAAGCAATTTTTCTGTTTAAAATTTAATTTTATAATAAAAGAAAAACTTGCTAGAAATTTTATTAGCTTTCTATTACGTATTTTGTGGAATTTTTTTATTCACATTTGATATGTCAACTTAGAAATTGTTTGACTGTGTGTTCTATAAAAATCAAGGGATTCATAACACATTATGTTTTTGAGCACTAGTGTATTATTTGCTAACTTGGCATTTAAAAAAAAAAAATTGTGTTGCAACAATCTAAACAAAATCTACTTCAATATCCTTATATTTACGAAACCAGCTCATGCACATCATAATGACTTGGAATTTTTTGAATTGAATGAATATGAAAAAACTGCAAATTTTGAAGATGTTTAGCTGAGCGTAAAATTTCTCAACATATTAGTTATAAACTAAAAAATTAAAAACTACAAATTATAGAAAATGAACCAATGTAATGAACCATAAATTTCTCATATTTTTTATAGTGTATTTTGGAAGATGCAAATTTTTTATTTCACTGAATCATAATGTTCTTCAGATTTTTTTTGCACACATTTTTTTAGTAAATTACTTAAAATTAGCAAATTTATATGTAATTCCATAAAATTTATATATACTAAAAGAAAATTCAATTCTCCAAATGCTAGTATTGGTTATCAAAGTAAATTCACCAAATTTAATGGAGTTTAAGTATTCTGAAGTTAGAAAAAGATGTCCAAAGATGAGTTGCTACAGAGTTGTAGGTTAAAACAGTGTAGCCGAAATAAAACCACATTCGACTAAACTTGTGTTTGTCGTTGACATCCATTAAAATAAATGGAAAATAATTCGAATGAATTATTTTAAAAGTTTGGCCAAATTATTTTTAAAAGTTCGGCTGAAAATGTGTCGATATTGTCCGTCGGCCGAAAAAAATAAAATGATGTGTCTCTCTGGAAAAAATCTTTTCCTCGAACGATATAAATAAATGGAACTCAAACATTATTTTCACACTCTTTCCTTATTTAGAGTGAAATTTTAAGCTAAATCTTCCGGGTTGAACTTTTTGGAGGAAATTTTTTGGACTTAATTTTTAAAGTAAGTCTTTTGGGTTGAATTTTTTAAGTGACATTTTTTAGCTTAATTCTTAAAGTAAGTCTTTTGGGCTGAATTTTTAAAGTGAGTTTTTTTAGCTTAATTTTTAGAGTAAGTCTTTTGAGTTGAATTTTTAAAATGAGATTTTTTAGCTTAATTTTTAAAGTAAGTCTTTAGGACTTAATTTTTAAAGTGGCTTTTTTGTGCTGAATTTTTAAAGTGAGTTTTTTTGAAAGTAAATTTTTTTGACTAAATTTTTAAAGTGAGTTTTTTGAAAGTAAGTCTTTTGTGCTGATTTTTTAAGTGATTTTCTTGGTTAAAATTTTGAAAGTGATTTTTTTTGCAGGATTTTGAAATTGACTTTTTTGGGTTGGATTTTAAAAATCTACATAGATTGAATTATCATAGGAAATCAAAGAAATTGCAAGAAACAATATGATCGAACACAAGACATTGAGTCTCACAGAGAATACGAGAGAAACTATTACAAAATAAAGAAGCAAGAGTGCGCAAATATTGAAAGGCCAAATCAATCTCAACTAGAAGTTGAAGTAGGTATGTAAATGTAAATATTATAAATGATATTTAAAATTTAACTAGTGTATTGTGAAATTTAATTTTTATTTGATGAACTAGTTTGAAAAATATTTTACAATGTAAACAAAGAGAAATATGCCTCGTAACATTGATGATGAGATTGAAAATGTTGAAAGACAAAGTGAAAAAGATAATGAACCAATGAGTGATCATGTTATTGAAGATGTTGAAAAAGATTAAAGTGAAAACGTTGAATCACCATCAAATATATGTGTGTGTGTGTGTGTCATGTGTATTATTGAAATTATACATATTTATTAATTTCAATTTCATTCAGTCTCTCTTTTTCGATTTTATTATCAACAAATATTTATACCCATTTACATTTAATTTTCATATGTACAGATGAAATCAATAACGATGATGAGACATTAGAAAATGTTGACACTGACATATATGGAGATAAAAAAGCTGACCATGTTATACAATATCATGTTAAGGTGATTATTGAGAATTTATTCAAAGATGAAGTGTGACATATCAAACTCAAATTTTGAGAGCTCTCTTAACATCAAAGAAATTAAAAAATGCTACAACTCTATTGGGTATTCGAAAATCAACGAAAGATAAAAAGGTGAAGGAAAACACGATTCAAAATATAAATAGTGCTCTAAAAAAAATCGAAAGATTTAAAAAGAAAAATAATGTAGATGCACGTAGAGAAATACAAATGGCAGTGGTTTCATTAAATACTAAAGAAAATCATTTGGTCAAATCTATGGAAAAAATATTAGGGACCTCACGAAAAAAATTGCACAAACATAGGAAATTTCAATTACAAATAGATGTAAATGATGAGCTCAATTGTTGGGCAGTTATTTGTAGGAAACCATACAAAGATAGACTTGGAGAAGATGTTAAAAAAATAATATATGAATATTGGATGAAAAATTCATGTGTTTCACCAAAAGCAAGGGATGTGATGTGGCAAAGAATAACACAAAATCAGTGTGAAAAACATGCAAAACATGTCTTGGACACCACTTAGATAGAGTTGTTCAATAAGTTCATAGAAGCAATCGTGGAATTAATGTCCCATTCAGTACTTTTATGAAACAAAAACCATGGTATGTTAAACCTATCACTGCACACGACAATTGTTGTTGTCATTATCATGTGGTTTTCAATTATATTATGACACCTTCATTATTTTTGGTAAAACATTTTGGAAAAATTCACCTCCTCCTTACACTATCCATGGTTTCATATTCGAAATTTTATGTGAAAGAGAAAGTCATGAATTATTTTACCAAAAGAAATGTGTTGGTGGTAAAAGATGTCATCATGTGGAAAATTGAATTTATTTCACAACAAATATTCTATTGACATAAATGATCAATCATTGTCTAACCTAAAAGTGAAATGGAAGAGATATGAATATATCGATACATAGATTAGTTCAAATAATAGTACAAGTGCTAAAAAGATTGATTTACAAGAAGAAGAAATGATTGTGATAGAGGTTTTGAAGAAATTTGAGAAATAAATTTATAACTACACCAAGCATTCACATAGAGCTTGATGGAAAGACCTGATTCAAAAAATCCTGTGAAAATTTTCCACTAGGGACCATTTTGTCGATAGTTTATTTTGTAGATAATTACACATTTAATGCACAAAATGAAATACAGAGTGAATATTATCATTCTGACCAAGTCTCTGTGCTTGTTCATGTTTTATATAGACATGTTGAACAAAATGTTGATGATATAAAAAGCACTAGTGAGAATCGAGATGTTATTAAAGAATCCACTTTTATATCAACGATGATCGTACACATGATATACATTTTGTACAACATTGTTTTGATAAGATTTATGACTCATTGAAAGGTTGTGGAATAAAATTAAATGAACATTGGATATGGTCAGATGTATTGGCAAGTCAATTCAAGTTTCCATGATCATTTTTTTTGTTTTGTCATATTCATAAGAAAACCCACATTAAACATTGTTTGAATTTCTTTGAGACTGGTCATGGAAAAGGAGAACATGATGGTGTAGGTGCATGTATAAAATGAGCACTTCAAAGATATCAAATGGACTACTCTGAAAACAGATTTGTCTCAGCTGGACAAGTTTTTCAATAGTGCAATGTTGCACTAATCCATCAGACTAACCCATCAAAGGAGGTATGGATGTATATACATATATACAAATTAACTTGTATATAGTTTTAATATATGATCATTTTTATTAATTTTCTAATTTTAAACATTTATAAATGATATAGTTTAAATAGTATGAGGATGATTATCTTTGATATATAAATTGTATTTTAAATAACATATTTAATTCTTGTTTGAATTTACTATAGTTTTTTTTGAAATATTGGAGTAAAAAACGTAGATAGACTTATTAAATATGAAGATGAAACAGTAAAATGGACTCAAAATTGCATTCAATTGAAACAAAGAATTGTCGAAATGAGTTTTCATTTGATAAAAGAAAATATTCTTGTTTTGTCCTGTATGCATAGAGGACACACAATCCAATGGTGTTTGTGAAAAATATGTATTTAAAAACTTGGCAGCATACAAAACTAAATACAAAGGGTAAAATGTCAGTTTCTAGCTTCGAAGAGATGGAACCAGAGGAGACTATAGTATCATCTGAAGGTGATCAAGTTTCTGATCTTTTTAGAGAAGTACATTCAATTGATTTCAAAAGAATAATAATATATATATATATAGTATATTATATATATATTATAATATATATATATATATATATATATATTATATAATATATATATATATATATAATATAATGTTTTTAAAATCAATGCATATAGGTATCTATATAATAGTTAAAACATGAAGATCTAGAAATAGATAATGAAATCAATTCCATATTGATAAAGTTAATTTCATGTTAAATATGATATGAATTTACAACTGTTTTATTGTGTAGGAGATGTTTTTTTTGTAGTTGCACCCATTAACAACATATAAAATGTCAAGTATTATTTGATGTTGTGCAACGAACGAAAGATGAAGTTTCTATATTCAAGCTTTTGTGATCCATAATGAATTAAACAAAGTCTTTCGGTAGAAATCACATAAGAGAAATTTTTGGCTGATGCATTTTGAACCAACAAGTGTGGTTCATTATCAGGACCAGATGAAGAGGCAGACCATGGTAAAGGCTTAAATAGAGAGCAATGTAGAGACATAATTTCAAGTAACAAAAGAGGGTCTATTATACTAAAAGGTTGTTTTTTCCAAGAAACTCACCAAACTGAGAGTAATGTTTACTTTCAATACTATCAACCCGATGTCATAAGTTGTCAATATAGTCACTTCGTGTGTGCAGCACGCATAAAGTTGATAGAAGTTCAATAAAAAAAAAAATTGAAAGTTGAAAAATGGAGAATGTCAAAAGCTGACCATGAAAAGATCATTAAATATAGAATTCCATTAGAATTCTTTTGATTGAAGTGACCAACAATTTCTTCTACTTTGATTCATCTTTGAGAACTTAGAGTTCAATTACACTGTTAGCATTTCTTTTTGTGCACTCTTAAGTTGTACATTCTTAAGAATGTGATAATGTGAAAGCATTAATCATTGGGTCTTGTATTGAGTTAAAAATTTATATGTATATTGCTTGTTATGTAAACATATATTGAGGATTTATTTCTCTATTAATTTGTGATCTATATTGCGTTGTTACTGCTTTGTTAATTTGTGATTATTGTTGGTTGAGCTGAGCGCTAGTACTCTATTAATTTGTGATTGTGGTTGGTTGAGCCATTTACTAAGAATCGTTTACTAACATTATAAGAATGATTGAATGCAAAATATACCAAATAAATGCAAATTTACTTTCATCTCTATATATTCATGAACTAATAAGTAAACATTTAAAAGCATCAAACCATGCATGCACCATGCAAATTATGGGCCATGCTCTATAATGCAATTTTATCTAACTTATGTTTATGCATTCAGAAAAATTAATATTAACATCCTTGTTGACTCATATGAATCATTGGTGCCCTCCGCAACACGTGTAATTGCATATATACATAAGATTATGTACTTTAAAATTAAATTTTAATGTTTTAAAATTAAGTGAGAATGTAATCATCAAAACGTGATTATAAAAAGTTTCAAATTCCATGTCATACCTCATGGTACTCCCCCTACATTATGCCCTTTTGGTGTTCACCATGCATTGTGCCCTCCTGGATGCCCTGTTCAATACATGTACATGCATATATTAAAAATTTTAACTTACACGTGAAAATTATGCATAAAATCGCAATATTAAAAAATTTGTTACACGACTTTTGTAAATTGTTTAGATGATCCTATCCCCATTTTTGACTCCATTGCTAAAGTCCCTAGAGAATGGAAAGCATCTCCACAAACCTAAAATTCCAAAAATTTTAAAACTATAAGATAAATCTATCTCATTTTTTTAATGAAACTTGCACTTCAATTTATAACAAAACATAAGTGAAATATTCAATACTTGTGGCACTTCTCCTAATAGGGAGGAAGAGGGTGGCTATATGTCCAAAACATTGGTCGGAATCATAATCTGTTAACATTTAATTATACATACATAATTTTTTTTCTTAAATATGTCATCACAATATATCGATATAATAAAAGTAGAATAATAACTGTATCAATATGAACTCTTCAAAAAAATACCATCTCTCAAAATATCTTCATTGGAACCTGAACTCAGGATTGTGGAATTATGAAAATTTTCATTCAATAAATGAGATAACTTCAAATGGTGAACATGTGATACATTTGTGTTAGATTATGTTTGAAAAAAATAACAAAATGTATGTGAATCTATATTAACACATACATTACAAATTACATTCAAATATCCACCCTAAGCATTAACACATATCGATCTCACACCCTCTTATTCATGAAAAATTAGGTCTTGCCAACCATAATGACACGCCTTTGCATATGCTTTAATCTCCTCAGTATTCATATTATATATCTCCTAATTTGTTTTATATACAAGATTAGAACATGAATTAGCTCATTCTCTTTGTATATTTAAATCGATTTCAATTCTGGTCAATGCACTTTGTTTGTTGTCTATAACAACATCCCTTCCTTATCAACCAATTTGAGAATTGGCATCCATCTCTCACTTCAAAATTACTAGATGAGGAGGATGGCATGCCAAAGGTGTTTGAGGGAGAGGTAATTAAGTATCATGTAATGTGCCCGTACGATCATATAACTAACCTTTCCTAGTACCATAATATTCAAGTGGAAGGTCATTATAATCGGGTTTCATACCCAAAAATAATTCTGCATAAAATAATTTTGTAAAATAAATTGGAACTTCATCATTCCATGGCAACATTACATACACTACAAGGAACCTATGATACAAATGCCTGGCTATATTAGGGTGCCTGAAATATTTCACCTTGAACATGTTTCTTTTCGGCCCTTATTTGTCTTAAACATAGATTTTGCATTTTTTTATGTAACCATTTTATTAACCTCTATCCATTTATTGGGACCCATCACTGCTTCTTTTTTATGCCTCATCATATCTATAAATGAACCTATGGTTGGCACAAGCTTCTCGTAAATATCAAGAAATGAACTTAGAGAGTGCACAACTATTTCTAAGCTTTCTCAACTCTCTGCAAGGAGTTCCAAACTTTGAAGATCTTTCCTCAATTTAGAATAATGACTTTTGTAGTTTTGTAATGTGCATTGTTGGAGGTTTGTCTCCCAAGGAAGCTCATCCAAAATATCGGATGGATAAGTGGTGGTTGGTGTCTATCCTTCTTCTTGAACTGTCTGGCTTCAATTATGTCTACTTGGACCAACATTTTCACCCTATGGATCAATATATAAAATTATATAAATACAAAAACACGTGAACAAATGTATTCATACATGTATGCAACATAGACATGTACATGGATATGTACATACAATTCATTCACATGTACAAATTTGTTTTAACATAATTTTTTATTATTATATAATTTAGCAAAATGATGTTGACTACTCAAAGAACGTTGACCACCCTGAGATTGATGACCACCCGGAGAATGTCGACCACTATCAAGTGACAACATAGTGAATGAAGCATTTAAAAAAAAATGAAAATCAATTCAATATATATGTGTACATACATATGATTCTACTAATTTATCATTTAAGTAAATGCGCACACATATATACCATGATGTGAACGATCGGCCTCCCTTGATTCATTTGATATTCTCTTTGATCCATGACTTCGACCTCCCCGTCTAGTAGAATAATGAGACTCTATTGATGTTTACCTCGAAGAATCATGTGGAAAATGTGCATCCATGACATGGATACCTATAGATACATAGATGTAGTATATTTAAAAATTTATATCATGCATTTACAATTCTTTTTAAAATTGCTATTTAAAAAGATCAAGAATTCAGAAAATTGTTTTAACCCTTGAAGTTACCCCATGCATTTAAAAATCTTGAAATTTCTATTTAAAATGATTAAGAATTCAAAGAGTTGATATAACCCTTGAAGTTACCTCATGCATTTAATTTATGTAACCCTTGAAATTACATCATGCATTTTAAAATATTAAAATTGCTATTTAAAAACATTGAATAACTAAGAAAATTAATGTAACAATCTGAAGCCCTTCATTTGAAATATACTCAAGACTAAAAACAAAAATGTTAAAGCATGCACATTTTGAAAATTAAATGCAAATTTTTTCTAAAATATGTTAGGTTCACCAAGTTGTGCTTAAAAAAACACATGGTCTTAAAAAATGACACATTTATAACTAAAAATAACACACATATCAAAGATATCTTACAATGTCCATCAATTAATATGGATGGAGAACTTCATAACACTAATTCATATTTCACACACAAATCTTCAATTGGTATTTCCCCATACCATAGATCACTAGACATTCTATTAACATTTGCACAATGTTTTATGCTAAATGATTGAAATTGACTAACAATATTTTTTGCTTCTCCATGGAGTTGTTTTAACCTCTCTTTTTTAACTTGGTACACGCCTTTCATCTGGTTGCACACAAGTTCAGATTTGGTCAAGACTACAATTCCATTAGATCCATACTCCCTAGCTGTTCCTAAGCCTTCTATCAATGCAATATGATATGTTTCATTGTTTGTTGTTCTTCCAAGTACATTCCTTTTCCTTTGGAGGACTTTTCGTCACAATATTGCATAGCACATAAGGAATCATTACTTGTCCAGGATTGGGATTACAGGAAACTTCTATGCATAATGTCCATTTTTCAACCATTTTTAATCGGTTTTCTGATCCATGTAAAAAAAAATCAATAAAATGAATTTAATATATTTATACATGTATTGTTAGGTTGTGCAAAAGATCATTGTTAGACAAATCTGTGGGAAGGCTAGGTAGCAGGAAAGGTTGCTTGTACTTGGTTGGATGGTTGGAGAATTGTAAGAAGAAAACAACCAGAGATCTCTAATTCAACTCAACTACAAATCTCTAATTCACTCAACTTAGATTCAACTCAACTGAAGGTTGAAAGTTTGCTAATTTATTTTTATGTTCATTCCACATATACAAATTTTTCTAATTCAACTTAGCTTCAAATAACCCAAGTTTGAAAGTATTTCTTAATTTATTTTTATTTTCATTCTTGGAAATTTAACACTTATTATGCCTTGTTATAAAATTTCCTTATTAAAGCTATAATACATGTTTATTTGTACGCCAAACATAGGTATATTTATATGCTTCTTTAAATACTATAGTTAACAAAAGAAAAAAAAATTAAATGATAAAAGATAAATCAGTTTTATTCTAGTAAATTTAACACTTTTATTACTTTGTTATAATTTTCTATTACTAAAACAATAATACATGTTTACTTATATGGCATAAATGGGTCTATTTATATATGATTATTTCAAAATATAGCTAAGAAAGAAAGAAAAAAAATTAAAATGAAAATCATAGACCCGGTTTTATCCTAGTAAATTTAATATCTATGTCGCCTTCTTAAAATTAAACCACTAGCATTAAAATTAAAACTATTCTAGTAAATTTAATATCTATGTTTCTGTCTTAAAATTAAAACACTAACATTAAAATTAAAACACCAAAAATAGATGACGAAGCAATGCCAACACTCTAATTAACTTCAATCTCATCCACCCAATAAAATAGAAATGAAAAAGATGTATCTCAAAGAGACACTACTACTCGAAAAGAGCAAGTACAAGAACCTTCAATTAAGTGTATTCTATCTCATCTTAGAAAGCTAATAAGACCCATGTTCCAAGAAAATAGGGAAGCTTGAAGTGACTTACACATAATGAAAAGAGAAACATAAATGAACATGTATTTTACCTCATATTCAGAAGCTAATAAGATCCATGTTCCAAGCAAATAGGTAAGCTTGAGTGAATTACACATAATGAAAAAAGAAACATAAATGAACATATAACAACAAAATCAAGGAAAATATGTTACCAAGAAGCATCAAGGTTGTTCTACGAGATAAATCAAGGTAGAACAAGTCAACCCAATAACATTAAAAATAGAACACCAAAAATAGATGAGAAAGCAATTCCAACACTCTAATTAGCTTCAATCTCATGCACCCAACAAAATATAAATGAAAAAGATGTATCTCAAAAAGAAACTACTACTTGACAAGAGAAAGTACAAGAACCTTCAATTAAGTGTATTCTGCCTTATCTTAGGGAGCCAATAAGACCCATGTTCTAAGCAAATAAGGAAGCTTGAAGTGAATTACACATAATGAAAAAGGAAACATAAATGAACATATAACAACATAAGCAAGGAAAGTATGTTACCAAGAAGCATCAAGGTTGTTCTACGAGATAAATCAAGGTAGAACAAGTCAACCCAATAACATTAAAATCAAAACGCCAAAAATAGATGACAAAGCAATGCCAATACTTTAATTAGCTTCAATCTCATGCACCCAACAAAATAGAAATAAAAAAGATGTATCTCAAAAGAAACTATTACTTGAAAAGAGCAAGTACAAGAACCTCCAATTAGGTGCATTCTGTCTCATTTTAGGAAGCTAATAAGACCCATGTTCCAAGAAAATATGGAATCTTGAAGTGAATTACACATAATGAAAAATGAAACATAAATGAACATATAATAACAGAAGCAAGGAAAATATGTTACCAAGAAGCGTCAAGGTTGTTCTACAAGATAAAACAAGGTATAACAAGTCAAGGCAATAACATTAAAATTAAAAACAAAAAATAGATGACAAAGCAATGTTAACACTCTAATTAGCTTCAATCTCATGCACCTAACAAAATAGAAATAAAAAATATGTATCTAAAAAAAACTACTACTTGGAAAGATCAAGTACAAGAACCTTCAATTAAGTGTATTATAACTCATCTTACGAAGCTAATAAGACATGTTCTAAGAAAATAGGGAAGCTTGAAGTGAATTACACATAATGAAAAATCAAACATAATTAACATGTATTCTGCCTCATCTTAGGAAGCTAATACAACCCATGTTTCAAGAAAATAGGGAAGCTTGAAGTGAATTACAAAATGAAAAACGAAACATAAATGAACATATAATAACAAAAGCAAGGAAAGTATGTTTTCAAGAAGCATCAAGGTTGTTCTACGAGATAAATCAAGGTAGAACAAGTTAACCCAATATCATTAAAATTAAAACACCAAAAATAGATGACAAAGCAATGTGAACACTCTAATTAGCTTCAATCACATGCACCCAAAAAAATAGAAATGAAAGAGATGTATCTCAAAAAGAAACTACTACTTGAAAAGAGAAAGTACAAGAATCTTCAATTAAGTATATTTTGATACATCTTGGGAAGTTAATAAGATCCATATTCGAAGAAAATAGGGAAGCTTGAAGTGAATTACACATAATTAAAAAGGAAACATAAATGAACATATAACAACAGAAGCAAGGAAAGTATGTTACCAAGAAGCATCAAGGTTGTTCTACGAGATAAATCAACATAGAAAAAACCAACCCAATAACATTAAAATTAAAACACCAAAAATAGATGACAAAGCAATGCCAACAATGTAATTAGCTTCAATCTCATTCACCCAACAAAATAGAAATAAAAAAAGATGTATTTGTAAAACAAACTACTATTTGAAAAGTGCAAGCACAAGAACTTTCAATTAAGTGTATTCTGCCTCATCTCAGAAAGCTAATAAGACTTATGTTCTAAGCAAATAGGGAAGCTTGAAGTGAATTACACATAATGAAAAAGGAAACATAAATGAACATGTATTCTTCTTCATCTTAGGAAGCTAATAAGACCCATGTTCCAATCAAATAGGGAAGCATGAAGTGAATTACACATAATGAAAAAGGAAACATGAATGAACATATAAGAATAGAAGCACAGAATGTATGTTACCAAGAAGCATCAAGGTTGTTCTACGAGATAAATCAAGGTAGAACAAGTTAACCCAATATCATTGAAATTAAAACACCCAAAATATATGACAAAGCAATGCCAACACTCTAATTAGCTTCAACCTCATGCACCCAATAAAATAGAAATGAAAAAGATGTATATCAAAAAGAAACTACTACATGAAAAGCACAAGTACAAGAAGCTTCAATTAATTGTATTCTGTCTCACCCTAGGTAGCTAATAATACCCTTGTTTGTTATAGACATTTTTGGGTACTGCAACCCCAATCATACATGTCCATAAACCAAGGGCTTCTAAGTCCCTAAAAGTGTTGCTTCACACCCTAAAAGGAACAAGGTCAGCTGATTACAT
>APFE030140566.1:30776-58576 GCA_000404065.3 Pinus taeda | reverse complement strand
AAAAAATTCTATATTGCCAAAACACTTGCACTCATAGGGGCTTCAAATATTTACAAGATGGTATATTGTAAGATGTAATATGAACTCTTTTTATAATATATATATCATTGTAAATTCCTCTTATACTTCTAAGCTAATTTTGACACTGTGGTAACAATGGTATTATATGTATAAATCATCAACATTATTGTGTTACACATGGTTACTTATCTTGTAACACCTCTGGTGAAAATTTCATGTAATAAAAGTTAAAAACAATAACCACGGATGAATGGGACACTTATTTCTATACACGTATACTTAGATATTTATCTAGGGGAAAGAAACTGCTCAAAACGCCTTACTATTTGTATTGCATTAATCAAAGAATCTGGATGAACACAATATGCTATGCTCAAGCTTGAGTTCAACTTGCACCTATATATTCTATTCTCTGCCTTACTGAACGACTTTGGCCAACACTTAACCAAAATTTCGAGCCTCCAAGCCCCTATTCCCTTGGGAATTAGGCCCCTATTAATTAAGAAATTCCTCAATTTGGATTGTGCAATTCTTATAGGTCATTCTCTGACTACATGCATGACCTGTACAACTTGGAATAGTTTACTACTGATAGTGCATTGCCATTTAACTCCAATCTCATTTGGGTAACTCAAATTCTTTACATGCTTGAGTCAATTAGGCTGGTTGATCATCACATAGTGTGAAAAAAGTTACACACCCTTAACTAGATCTCCACTAGTTCTACTAATAGTGAGAGCTAGTTACATTGACAAGAGTCATGCCACCTCAGTTAACTACCTGCAAGTATTATGTTGAAATTGAAATTGAAATTTCTCTTAGTTTAATCAAGGCAAAATTAAATTAAGAATTTCTTGTCGCATTTTCAACATCACACTCTCTCTTCAAGTATCGACTTCACTTTTATTAGCAATGTTCTCTATGCCATGCCACACGTGTTCTTCTATTATCACCCATAAGTTTCAATTTTATTTCCACTTGTTAAAATATTTTTCATTTTTATTTACATAGTTCTCATTCTTCCGCTACTACCCATATGTCATTCCTTAGATTTAGTTTACACTTTGTTTATACTCTTAAAGTTTCTTTTATGAACGTAAGATAAAGGGTATTCAAAATGCATTTCCTTTTTCCATCCTTACTACAAATAATAATAAAATATCTAACATGTTTAAATGTATCTAGTAGGAAACCCACTTTGTGAACTTAAAAATGGATTTAAATATATGGAAAATCCCAAGGCAATGTGAAAACATGACAAAAAGATATTTTCAAAATGAAATACAAATCAACATTTAGAGTTTAGCTGTCAAAAGTGCCAAAATTGATGCATTTTGATAATCCTTTATCATACACTTTTGCTCCCTTTGGATTATCTATAAAGAAATTCATATCATGTTTATTGGTCTTCCTTTGAACATCATGTGTGTTTATATTTTTTTGTGTTTTTTAAAAACTTCACTTTCAAGTGCATTAACTTCTTGTTTTCTTAAAATATTATTTGTGTCCAAACCATGTGTGATTTTAATCAAAATTCCACATTAACTATATCATGCTCATATAACAGATTGTTCTTTGTATTTATTTGGATGCAATTGTACTTTTTGATACTTATGTTAATCCTTTTATGGAATTCATGTTAATCTTTCATAAATGTATCATGTGCTCAGCTTTATACTAAATTTATATTACATTCTTAGCTTTATACTAAATATTTGTTCAGATAACACTTCTCTTTTCTTTGCTTAAGCAAGAGTGGGTCCTTCTATTCAATTATCTAAAAAAGTTACATAGTGTACATAAAAAACAAAGGAGGTGTGGCCCACCAATATGCCGAGCCAACAATAACCTTTGTTACTGCGTCAGAATCTCATACACTGGGCCAAAGGCCCACAAAACATCACAAAAAATCCTCCGTAGATCGTGCGATCTTCCTCCAAAGATCTAACGATTGAGAAGCATTTCGGGTGGCTAACAATCTTACCCCTTAACCTTTCACTCGGACCCGAAAAGACCAATGAACTGACTTTAAAAAACATTTCGGTTCTGCTTAGGGAGTAAACCCACAAGCATTTTACTTGCCCAAAATCCACCAAAAGTGTGCAATCCTGAAAAGGCTGTGCGACTAGCACGGAATTTAACAGCTAAATCAGACCCGAAGCATAATAAATATCCCGCCTAAGTAATTTCGGGTCTGATTTTGTTGTTAATGTTCTTGTTGTTATCCATGTGAAATCCATGGGATCGCTGCGATTTCGTCGTCCTGCCACCATTTTAAATGAGTCCACTACAAAATTAATTAAAAGGCCCTTCTTAATGTAAATAGGGTCCATGTGGTGACTATTCCTGTTTATAGTTTCCCACCCGGGAGCCATAAGTTTATATAGTTTTGGGTGCATTTTCCCGCTTGAAAACCAAATGCAGACTTTAGAGGGACACCTAACCTCCTGCTCGCACTTTCTCATATACTGCATCCCCCTGTGGACCAAAATTCCTCTATCTCCATTAGTCTTCATCCTACTTATTTACCTTTCTCTGATAGAACTCTATGTCTAAGGTCGCCTGTCTGGAACATTATTCCCTCAAATGTCCTTGGGGAGCCCTGATCCAGTCATATCTTATATTACTTTTGGAACAGAGCATGCCTTTGTTTGCCAAAATATCTTCTAATCTATTGGTTGTTCTGCGCACATGGATAAAACTAAGGGTTCTTATGGTTTGCAGGTGGGATTGAATACATTGATAGACTTGCAATAACCTCCAGTGTCTCGAAACTTTGTTTGGTGCTGAGCCATTGCCGATTTTCTTGACCAAATTAATTATCAATTAGGAATCAACTTCAATTATGGTGTTATGTAAATTTGAGTCCCTCAAGATTTCTAGGAAATGCTCCATGGCCATAAGCTCTGCCATATTATTGGTGGCCTTCCCCAAATGACTGTGAAAGATGGTGTTTATGAAACTCTTTCATCTCTTATGGCTCCTCAATAACCAGTCATACTAGGGTTTCCTTTTAAGGCTCCATCAATATTGCATTTCATAAAACCCTGAGGTGGAGGTTGCCAAAATTCCTTATCAGTTGTTATATGACGTACAGTCTTGTTTGTGCCCTGGGGGGAAAGCCCCTACAGTCCCAAATTTAGAAGTATCTGCTCATCTTGATCCTGAGGTTGGTTTCTGGGGAGGTTTTTTATCAGGGTTCCTACAGTCTCTTTGAGCTGTCTTATAATCTAAGCCATGATGCTCTCGGGTGTCCCAATCCTATTCTTGAAGACTCTATTGTTGCGTTCTTTCCATACATCCTAGATGATAAAGCCTCAAACTAAAGCCCACGCTTGGTTGATTATTTCATTTGCAGAGAAATTTTTCCTCGAATTCTTCAAAGTACAGGTGATGCTGCCAATGTCCTTATCTGTTTGTCTAAAGATTGAAGCCACTCGATTCCACAAGGTGGAGGTGAATGGGCAGAGGTTGAGAAGGTGTTCCATAGTTTCTTCTTGTAATTCACATAGCTGGCATCTAGATGGACCAACTATCCCTCTTTTCCTAAGGTTTTCCCAAGTCAGAATTTTTTTATGCTGCACTAACCACATGAACAGTTTAATTTTCATCCAGTTTTGGTTATGCCATAAGTCCTTTCATACCTTATCAGGGTTTGGAAAGTCAAGCCCCAGGGCTATTCACTTGGCCTCTTTGAGGTTAAAGTTGCCTTCATTATTTTTACCCAAACTTAGTTGGTCTGAAGATGTTGATTTCAGAATCTTTCTTTGTTCCAAGATGATTGTAAGAGCTTCTGACTGGGCTTTCAACGGGGAGTCATCACTATATACTAGGTTCTTCCATACTCTCCATTTTCCATCACTACTATCTTGATCCCAAAAGTCATTTACTCTAAGTAACTTTTTGTCATCAGTATCATTCTTGAGATTGGCAAATTCTTCTTTTAACAGTTTAGGTTCCTATTGCCAATTATCTTCCCAAAACCAAGCAAGGTTTCCATCTTTGATCTCTCAGAAACTGTGTTTCTGAACTATGGCTCTATTCTCCCAAGCTTTGTTCTAGATGTGGGAGCCTTTGATGAGTCCAGACATCCTAATGTAATCCCTTTCTTGCCAATTGTTTGCATATTTCTAGTTCCATACTTTGGCCCAAGGGGAAATTGATTCTTTTAGCCATCTCCACCATAGTTTTGCCCCCAAAACTTTGTTTAGGGTTTCAAGGTCATCAAGTCCCAAACCTCCATGTATCTTTGGTTTACATATCTTATCCTAGGCTACCAAAGGCCATTTCTTTTTCTCTTCACCTTTTCCCCAAAGAAAATCCCTTTGGATATTTCTAATGTGTTGCATTACTCCTTTAGGAGTTGGAAGGGCTGAAATCATGAAGATGGGGACAATTTGTAGGACAACTTTTGTAAGCACTAGCCGTCCTACTAAATTCAAAGACTTGTTTGTCCATTTTTGGATATTGTCTTGTAGTTTATTAGTAACCAGCTCCCAAACTGCCTTGCTCAAAGGTTTGTCTGTTAGAGGTACTCCCAAATATTTGGAGGGTAGCATATCTCTTTGGAAGCCTAGAATTCTGATGAGGTTTCTTTGAATATCAATATTAGTATTAAAAAACAAAATCTTTGATTTGTTTAGGCTTACCTCTATCCCCACAGCCATAGCAAAGTTGTTTAGGATTTGTTTGAAGGCTTGAGCTTCCTTGACCGTGGGTGTACCTTGCAGCATGGTGTCGTCCACGAATTGTTTATGGGTCAATGCATCCCCATTTATAGTGAGTTTAAGACCCTGGATTTTTCCTTCTACTGTGGAATTTTTAATCGCATTGCCTAGCCCTTCCATCATGAGAATAAAGAGGAAGGGTGAGAGTGGATATCCTTGTCTGAGTCCTCTCAAGGGCTTAAAGGTCTTAGATGGTGATCCATTTAGAAGGATTGAAAAACTTGAGGTGGTTACAAGGGCCATTACCCATCTTATCCAGTTATGGTCAAACCCATATGCTATTAGTACTTCCTTGATGTATGCCCAACTCAGCTTATCATAAGCCTTCTCTAGGTCAAGTTGAATGATCATACCTACCTGCTTATTGCTTTTAAGTGAGTGAATCACCTCATGAGCTTGAATGATGTTATTAAGAATTTGCCTGCCTTCCACATATCCAGTTTGCTCCTCAGACATGAGAGTTGGGAGAAGGGGCTTAAGTCTGTTTGCAATTACTTTGGAAATAATTTTGTACACCACATTGCATAATGGTATGGGTCTAAATCTATCTAGTGTGATAGCATTCTCCTACTCTGGAATAAGGGCTATGAAAGAGGTGTTGAGCACCTTCAAAACAATTTTGTTTTTCCTTGAGTCCTCCACCACATCAAGGATGTCTTGCTTGACTATTTCCCACGATGCTTTGAAGAAGTCAACGTTAAAACCATCCGGACTTGGAGCTTTCCCGTTTTGCATTTCTTTGATGACTTCGCTAATTTCCTCTTCATTCACTGGCTTGTTAAGATTATAATTGTATTCTCTTGTCACTAGCCTAGGAATGTGCTTTGTGAAGTCCTTGATAAATTGTGATATGTCTATGAGAGGCTCCTCGGCTATGCCTTGGAAATGTTGAACTGGAACAGTTTCTATTTCTTGGTGTGTAGTGAGTTGTTTTCCTGGAGTATCTTTGATTTTTGAAATCATGTTATGAGACCTATGATCCATGGTGGATTTGTGAAAAAACCTTGTAGTCCTTTCTCCTTCTTTTAACCATTGTACCCTCGATTTTTTTTTCCAGAAGATCTCCTCTTGCTTGCATAAGCCTTCCCATTCTAGTTGAACATAGTCAGCTTGTTCCTTACTCTCCTCGGTGAAGCCCTCAGTGATGATGGTTTGGTTAATTTCCTATAGTTTCCGTTCAACTTCTTTTTTGGCTTTGAATATATTGCCAAATTCATTCTTATTCCAATATTTAAGCCTTTGTTTGACATGTTTAATTCTCTGATGCAGAAGGAACATTTTGGTACCTTGAACTTGCATATCTTCTGTCCACCATCTTTTAATATTGCTGATGAAGTCAGGATGGGTAAGCCAAATGTTTTCAAACCTGAAAGGTCTATTTCTTGGAATTCATATGAAGGATTCTTCAATTTGAATAGGCCAGTGGTTCGAGCCTCCAAAAGGAAGTATCATAGTTGATAGGTTATGGCCTATGAGGATGACGTCCTCTGAGATAATGAATCTGTCAATTTTAGAGGCTACTTGAGACACTCCTCCCCTCTTACTAGCCTCATGTTGTTTATGAAATTTTGAAATGATGTGGAATCTCTGCCTAGTGATCTGGTCCCACCTTTTTTTTTCTGATAGAGACCTAATCATATTAAAGTCCCCTCCCAGAATCCAGGGGATACCCAGATGTCTTTCTCTTAACTCCTCCAATGAGGTTAGAAGTCTGAGTTTATCTTCTGGCTTTTGTGGACCATATACATTTGTGAGCAAATAAACTTCCTTGTCCCCCAATGGTCGGATGACCATTGATAGATAGTTCCTCGATGCTTCAGCATCTAGGATACCAAGTTTCTGAGGGTTCCAGAGTGTGAGAATTCCTCCTGCTGCTCTGTCTTCTTTAACTTCTAGATATTCATATTTGATAAGCCATTTGTTATGTATCTCTCTTATTTTGTCTATTGAACATTTTGTTTCTTGGATAAAAATCATATCTAGTTTTTCTTATTTCATTCTATTGCTAAGATTTCTTTGTTTCCTTTTACTTCCTAGACCCCTAATATTCCATGTTGTGAGCTTCATTAAGAAATATTTGTAAATGAGTAACTAGTTAGGTCTTTTATCTTACCTAAGTTGATCATGAGTTTTCCACACTCTATCAGCAGCTCATTTTGTTTTTTCCTTCCTCTTTTCCTGTCTAGGTTCTTGGAAGCTTGTCTCACTGTTGCCTCCATCGTTTTAACCCCTCTGTTGTCCTGACTATCATGGTTTCTTTTGACCCTTGAACCTTTTGCTTTAGTTCTCCAGAGGAATAATTGTTGCACTCTATTAAACTCCTCTTGACGTAGCAAATCCATTCCTTTGGTAGTTCCCTGCTCGAGGAAATTTTCCAAATCGAGATGCTCCCTTTCAAGAATATCCTGCAGTTCATGATCCTTTGTTCCCACCTCGCTTGGGGTCATCTCTTGGTCCCTGTCAAGTTCCATAGTGTTCGGCAGATCCTCCTTTTGTTGGTTGTTTTTAGGTATATCCTCCATGCTATCATCCTTTTCCTTCTCTACAGGTTTGTCCTCTAGTATCTGGTTCACTTTATCGTGCTCCTCTTCGTCTTCTAATACCTTGAAACTATTATGACTAATCTATTTTTCCTTGTTGATTTTCTTCTAGTTCTTTCTCCCTCCTTTACCTCTACTCCCCACTTTGTTAAAGCTTTCATTTTCTTTACCTGAGGTTTCTTTAATTCTGCTCTCCATTTTGTTTAAGGGGTAGTCTCTGAATATATGCCCATGTTCATGGCATTTGCGGCATCTGAAAGGAACATGCTCATAGTCCACCGCTTGCACCCATACTTCATCATATATTTCTAGAATTATTTCATCTCGTAGAGCTCCATAAAGGTCCATCTCTACGCATATTTGGACAAAAGGAGGTATATTTTCCTCGCATTGTGGCCTCTGATATTTTAAAAAAATGCCCTAGTTTGTTGCCTATGGCTTTTAATGATTCTGGTTGCTAATAATTTAGAGGTAGGGAATAGAGCCTTATCCATACCAGCACTAAAGTGAATGTCTCATGCTTCGAGACAAAATTTGTCACCCATGGCTGCATATAGAGGCCTGCAGCAGCATAGAAGTATGGTCCTCCTTCAAACATCTTGTCTTTATCCTCTATGTTTGTAAAAACTATAGTGAAGAAACCCTTGGATCCAAGGTGTAGATCTATATCTCCCTTAGGTTTCCAATGATTCTTTATCCAAGAATTTAAAGCCTTCTCCATTGGCCATAACCCCATGAATTTACATATCACTACATAAGTCGCCATATGCTCCCTATGCACATGTAGTGTTGGATCACTTAACACCACTCAGGGCGTGATGGTTGCATGAGGCTTACATGGCCCAATCCAATTACTGGGGTCAGGTTTCTGATTATCTCCTCCTCTTCGCTTCTCTTGTCTGACTCCTTCCTGCATATCTGCTTGTCCCTATGAGCTTTTGCATTCTTGTTTCCCTCTTCCTAAAACCCCGGTTTCAGCTTCCAATGGTTTCTTGAATAGATTGGAGACTACTTGACTGTAAGAGGGAGTGGAACTTCCCCCCTCTTGCCTCTCCATGGTGCCCAACGCTGTTCTCCTGCTGCAAACCCTAGCTCTATGTGTTTTTCTTCAGCTCAAAATCGCTCTCGCCTTATCTTCTTTAGTTGTCCCAAATAACACTTCTCTTTTCATGTTCTCAAGCATTTTCTGTATTATTTTTAATGTCATTTAACATTTCTAAAAACATCTTAAAGAATAATTATAAAAGGAAATTTGGTGGCATGGACGACTTAAGCGACATATTTAGCAGTTTGGCTAGATATAACATCCACCAAATTTGGAGCTACAATTAAAATTGCAGCTAAACTCTGATAAAGTTCCATATTACCATAATTAAATTTAATGAGTTTTTCTTATAGAAATAGGTGATTAGTGACTAATAACTTGAAGAGAACATCCAAAAGACTTTGATGAGGAGGAAAAAGCTATAAATAATAGATTCATGCAAGTATTTAAGTGAAAGTAAACTAAAAAGAAAAGAAGCCTAATTTAGCAGCAAATTTCTTTATAAGCAGAATTGGTTGAGGAATTATAAAAGTGTGTTGTAGCAGTGTTCAAGTTGGGTTGAATTGAGGTTGCTCATGTGGATGGTGAGTTTATCAGGAATCAAAGATTGTTGAAGGTATTGGTGAACAAATTGTTTTATTTTGTAAAAGGATTTGGCATTCATGTTTCTAGTTTGAAAATGGATGAAAGATGAATCATTGATGCTAAGCAAGTTGTAGCTTGCAGATCAAGGGTTGTAGCTCCTTTTAGTAGTTGTTGGTAAATTTTAAGGGGTTGTATCTCCTTTAGTTGTAGCTAATAAATCAGAGAGTAGTAGCTTCTTGCTGGTTGTAGCCAAAGGGTTTTGTAACAAGTTGTAGGTTGCCCTGTGAATGAATTGAAGAGAAAATTGAAAAATTTGTGTGTTCCTTTGTGTTACTTACATTATTTCTTGTCATGCTCATATGAATTAATTACTAAATTATTTTATGGTGTCTTGACATCCTTGCACAAGTGAAATAAAGTATAAAATTCCCACAATATTGATTCACCCCCTCTCGGTATTGTCCTGGTTTCTAACAGATTCAATGTAAACAAACCAGTGACTAGATTTGTAAATGCGTTGATGTATTAATTAATTTTAAATATAGTTTCTTGTCTAATAAACTAACGTGAAGATGGTTTTGTATTTAGTTCATTATGTGAAAAAACAAGGGTTTTATTTAACTTACTTTTTTACTAATAATTCTAAATATAAAAATGTTAAATGACTAGCTAGTGTCCCTTCCTGCAACTTATCCAAGCTACGGGGGTATCCCATGACCTCAGATAACACCTACAAGTTGCGAAGGTCACAAGCCCATTAGTTGTCATTTAATAAACAAACAATAGAGACAATTAATTAATGCTAATAAATGTTCAAATGTAAACAAACCAAATACCATATTTGTAAATTTGTTAGTGTAACACTTAGCTGAGTAGTTAGCATAGTCATCCATTATAAACCTTATTATATAATTTGATACAAAACTCTACATAGGCCATTGACCAGTCAACCCAGACATCGGGCCCACGGAGCTTTCCAATTATGGGGTATACCTTGACGTCACAATGTAGTTGTGAAGGGCATAAGTCGTGAATGTTACTTAACATTGAATTATATTCAACAAAAACTATTACGGAAGGTTGTATTTAACATAAATATCAAATGATAAATGGAAGTGGTATATATATATCTAGCTAGCTAAAAGGATCATGCAATATGTGAATAATTATAAAAGGGACAAACTCATGACAATATTAAACCACAAATGAAAGTGGTTTATATATCTATTATAAAAAGATCATGCAATAATAATAATAATCATAATCATAATCATAATAATAATAATCCAATTTTAATGCCATGACTAAGTTAGACACCAAATTGGTGTATGAGACCCCCTTGTTTGTGGAACAAGAGACCCACCTCCATGCAACAATTTCCTATACTAATGTAAAATGCATATGTGGAGGGAATTGTATTTTCCTTCAGACACATTACCCTCTACATATTTTGCTTCCACACATTCAAGTGTTGCATTTAGCTTAGTTTCTGATGTGGCTATCATTTAAGGAACATGCTACAGTGAATTAATTTATGCCAATTAATGTTCAAATATAAACAAACCAATGGCTATATTTGTAAATGTGTTGATGTATTACTTAATTTTAATGATAATTTGTTGTCTAGATAAAAGAACGTGAAAATGGATCTATATTTAGCTAATTATATGAAAAATTAAGAGTTGCATTTAACTTAGATTCTGATGAATAATTTTGAATATAAAATTGTTAAATGAAGCTGGTGTCCCTTCCAGCGGCTCGTCCAAGTTACGGGGGTTTCCCATGACCTTAGAAAACGCGGAAAATCCACAAAGGCCACAATCCCGTTGGCTATCATTTAATGAACAGGTGGAAAAGACAATTAATTCACGCCAATTAGGATTCAAATGTATACAAATCGATGATTGCATTTGTAAATGTGTTAACGTATTAATTAATTTTAATAATAATTTATTGTCCATATAAGAGAATGCAAAGTTGGGTTTGTACCATACAAAACACTCTGTAGACCATTGATTAGTCATCCCATACATTGGGCCCATGGGGAATTCCAATGGCGGGGTATACATTGACATCACAAAAAATCCGTGAAGGTTGGTGGGGTATACATTGACATCAGAAAAAATCCGTGAAGGTTGTATTTCATTTAACATTGAATTATATTCAATAAAAATCATTGCAGAAGGTTGTTATTTAAAGTCTGTTATTTAACGTAAATAGTAAACCATAAAAGAAAGTTTTTCAGAGCGAAAAAGCATGATTATATTATATAAGATATATAAAGAAACAGATACATTTGATAGAAAGATCTTCATAGGGGCTATTTGTAGCATAGAGATAGGATTTCCAAGATTATAGCTAGCCCATTGCGCTGTCAAAAGTTGCGAGATAAAAGGATACATCGCTGATAGAGGAGAAAAATAGGAGCAAAAGATTCTCTCAGAGGAGAGTAGCAGTATTCAGAAGCTATTCAAAGGATGCTAAATTTACTTCAACCATACTTTAAGCAGAAAGTTGGTAGGAAGAAAAAGTTAGAATACCAAAAAGAAAATGCATACCTAAATACACTAAGATTTGAATGAAGAGCCGGGTAAGGAAAAATCGTGGATAGAGAAGATTTCCTCGTCAGATTTTACCTTCATGTTCCAGATACCTAGTTCCGATAAGAGACCCTCCATTGATAAGATGTATGCTTTCTAGTTCTGTGATCTGTAAATGTGCTGGATGGAGCACCCGTCCATCTTCCTCCAAAGGAACCTGATTCTATCCATCCAACCTGCAAGGAGAGGATTGTTGATATGGCTCTTTCTTGCTACAAAATCAACCATGACTTTTGAATCTCCAAAAATTGACACAGACTGAATGTTAAAGAAAAGGCAAAATGATAAAAGGCCCGCATGACCCATCACCTCAACTTTAAAATTTGAGCCCTTCTCCCATTCTAGGTAATGAGATATTGATCATTTTCATTCATGATGATATGAACGCCACAACCACAAGAGCCATTTTGTGCAGCACCGTCGAAATATGCTCTTGGGAGCATAGAGTGATTATGTGCTTGCTCCTTACGATTAAACATTTTTTGCTTGTGTGACTTTTCTGGTAAGGATTCATAAATAGCTATAATACTTTGAAGAGTTTCCATGAAAGGCTCTTTACTGTCTCTGAAGATAATTTTGTTTCTCCATTTCCATATGCACCATAGAGCGATGATAATTAGAGGCCTCCAGAACTCCTTTTGCCCATTCCACCAAAGGAATGCTTCTTTAGTAGAAGCATGAGAGATATGAGGAAATTTATAAAGATTTGCCAGAGCTTTCCATAGTTTTTGAGTTATTTTGCAATTGAAGAACATGTGGTAATTACTTTCCTCAGCAGACTTGCATATTAAACAGAGACCTAGTCCGTGCCAACACCTCTTTTTCAAATTTTCCCATGATAAGTTTTTAATGTGGAAGACCAGCCAAGAGAATAAAATTGCCTTGGAAGGACATCTTGATTTGAAAAAGGTTGTTAGGAAAATTGGGCTAGGAAGAGCAATCTTTAACCCTATCATATTTTGATAGATGTCCTTTACACGAACCAGGGAGTTTCCTTTTGAATCCTTCCAAACAAGAACATCAGCTTCCCAAGAGCGGTATATGCCACAGTTCCTAAAAGAAATTCTGAGGTTCTTCCATTGTCACACTAAGAAATCCGACATCCCCATACTCTCTGCCTCTTTCCAAAGAGGGAAAGGGACCTGCCATTCTACAATCAACTTGTCCCAAGTGAAAAAACTTTTTCTATGGAAACAATTTAGGAGAGACTCTGACAGAATGATTTCCTCCTGTCCGCTCAAGAATGAATCTATTCCAATGAGAATCTGACTACTAGATTGAAAACTCCAAGCTAAATTCTTTAAGAAATACTTCTCTATCTTGCGAAAACTCAGCCAAATTGCTGACCCATAATTGGATCCAATCCTTCCCAACCTATACCAATAAGACATATCTTTGCTTCCCATATATTTCTTTTTTATTGTGTTGCTCCAGGGACCCTCTCCATAAATCCCTCTCCATAGTGATTTGCATAGAAGTGCCTTACCAAAAGTCTGCAAATCCAGCAGGCCCCATCCACCTAAATTCTTCGGCCAAGATATATCAGATAATTTAGATAGGTGAAATTTTCTTTTCTTTTTATTGGCTACCCCATATAAAGTTTGCAGTTAACTTATTCATCTTCTTGATGATACTTGCAGGAAGAGAGAATAAATGGGCCCAGTATACAGCAAGTTGTGTTAGAACTGATTGAGATAAAACAACTCTTCCTGTCATTGATAGGCATTTATATTCCCATACTGATATCTTCTTATAGTACCTATCTATTAACCATTGCCAGTCCATTTTAGAGTAACCCTTTTCTTTTAACTGGAAACCTAAATATTTTATTCCATGCTTAATGGAGTGCGCCTCTATCCTGAACAATGAAGATAACCATTCTACTAAATCCAAGATGACATCATTATGGAAGAAAGTTGACTTGTATTCATTAATTTGCAGCCCTGTGGCCTTTTGAAAACATTTTAGGATGTCATATAAGCATCTCCAGGTGAGTCTGCATAACGTTACAAAAATAAGTATATCATCCACAAATAAATTATGTGAGATATAATTGTTTCTGCAGATCTTCAGTGGCCGGCATCTGTTATCACTAACTTCCTTGTTTATGTGGAGGCTAAGAGAATTCATTGCCAAGATGAACAATAGACGAGATAGTGGGCAGCCTTGACGCAGTCCTCTTGCAGTTGGAAAATAAGAGGATGGAATCCCATTTATAATGATTGCATAGTTCACCTTCTCAACACATGCCATGATCCAATTTATCATATTGGCTCTCAATCCAATCTTTGCAAGTAAGCATCTGATGAAGCCCCAATCCAGGCAACCGTATACCTTTCGGAGATCAATTTTGAGAATGACTGCTTCACATTTTTTAGTATGCATGGAAAACAAGCTTTCTTGTGTGTTTGCAACAGTGTCCAAAATATTTCTTCCTTTTAAAAAACCATGCTGATCCTTTGTTAAAAAACTTGATAAAGTTACATTGATTCTTTCAGCAATAAATTTCAAGATGATTTTGAATGATATGTTACAGAGGGATATTGGCCTGAAATCTTGAAAAGATTCTGCTTCCACTTTTTTTGGGATGAGGGCAATTTGAGTGGAGGAAATTATCCGGTGTATGCTACCTGATATTCTGGAACCTTCTACCATCCTTAGCAAATCGTGTTTTATAAGGTCAAAAATATGGATGAAGAACTCTATTTTCCAACCATCTAGTCCTAGAGACTTATCCCTCTTAAAAGATTTCATTGTTTCTAACAGTTCTTCCTCCGTGATTGGCTGAAGGAATCGCTCATTTTTTTCATCATCAAACATTTTTGGGAATAATTCAATGCCCCATAAGATGTCCTGAATTATGCATTCCTCAGATCTATTGTATTGATTTTGAAAGTGTCTCACAACCTCATCTAAAATGTCTTGTTGAGAGCATAAATAACCCCCTTTGCCGTCACTTATCTTCCATATTGAGTTTTTTTCATGTCTTGAGCTTGCAAACATGTGGAAAAATTTTGTATTCTTTTCGCCTTCCTTTAGCCAAATAGCCCTGCTCTTTAATCTCCAAAAATCTTCCTCATGCGCTAGAATTTTTTTGTTTTTGTCTTTGAAGCTCCTTTATGTGATATCTCATATTGAAAGGGAGTATATGAGTAGCCAACTCTCCAGAAATGTTGTCCATCTCCCTTTGAATCTCTCTAAGATTTATTATGTTTTGAATCCTTTTTTTAAATTGCCATTCTTTAACAACCTTTTTCATATAAGAAAGTTTTTCCCTAAAGGTCAAAAACGGAGGCCTATTATCTGTTGATGATAGCTCCTTCCAAGTTCTTTTTACAACATCATTGAACTCTGATTCTTCTAACCATGATCTTTTAAATTTGAAAGAATACCCTTTTCTAAAACCCTTTTCTCTCCATCTTATTAGAATCGGTCTATGGTCTGAAATAAACACATTTCCAATTGATGAGGATGGCATGCCCAGTCTATCTATTATGCTGATATGTAGGATGAATCTATCAAGTATTTTGGCTATATATGCCCCATCATCCTTCCATTCTCTCATGTCAGGAGCATTTTGGGAGGCCATATGTCAACAAGATTCCTATGTAATAATTCATATCTAATGCGATCTGCAAGAGGATCTTTTTTCCTGTTGTTTCCCCAATTTTCATCAGTGTTTAAAGTAACATTCAAATCTCCTGCAATCATCAAAAAATTAATATCAAAAATTTCTGATGCAATTTTTTTTTCCCAGAATGGTATTCTGTTTTTGTAACGAGCATAAATGTTCAGAATGTTGATAGGGCAATATTTCCCTCTAATTGATGCCAAAATGAGAATGTCAGCAAAACATTTATAAGCTTTTGCTTTGATCCAATCAGGATCCCATAAGACCGCCAACCCCCTAGAGAGGTCATTTGCTTCCAAAGCGAAGATATGCTAGGTGGCAAACTTTTTCCTGAAATAGGAAATAGATAGATGAGTGTTATGCATGGTTTCTTGGATTAAAATAATTTTTGGCTGTTCTAAATAGAAAAGATTTTTTAGTGCCAAAAATTTCTAGTCTACCCCCAGACCCCTTATGTTCATGGATATGATGAAAGTCATTTAGGAGTCTTTTCGGCCATACTTGCTCTAAGAGGCCCTTATTCTGACATGTCAATGATAGGAACATCTACAAGGGAAAGATTCCATACTCCTCTGCCAACAACATCAACCCTTCCCTTGAAATGTCTACTACCCCTGTTATTTTTCCTTCTCACCGTAATGTTTTTTGCAGAATTTGGACTTATTTGAGGAGAGGATGGCTTCCCCGACTTATATATAGTTAAAGGTCTAAGTTCAAGCGATTTCTTACTTAAGAGATAGTCCAAATCGCTGCCAATTGAATTTGATGGGGAACAAGCAGGGGAATTTAGCGGTGTGGCCGAAACCATAGGTTTCTTTCCTTTTTCAAATGGGTTTCTTTCCCTTCTTGGAGATGAAGAGGAAGATGGAATAAAATTAATATGAGATTCCACATTTGAATCTTTGTATGGCTGAGGAACCAGAGGGGGAGGAGGGATTTCTTTATTAGAAGCGAGTTCTAGGGGAGACATACAAAGGTGATAGTTGGCCTTTTTATCAGATGGGGTTGCTGACTTTCTCGCAATTTCAGGCATGATACTCTGACTTTGTGGGTATATTGATGGAGAAATTATATGAAGATTATCTTCTGGATTAATAAGTCTTTGCAATTCGCTAGACTCTGATGAAGATAAACTTATCGTGGGAGTTAATTTCATCATACCAGGGGATAAAGACTTTTTCCTATGTTTATTTGATGTAGATAGGAATTTTTCATGATGCAATTTGTTCGAAAGAACAGGGCATCGAGGGAAATTTTTGATTAGGTGCCCCATCCTATGGCATGCTGAACATCTGAAGGGGACTCCCCAGAAGTCCAGTCTCTGATTAATTTTTAAGTCCCTCCAAGATATCTCTATATGGTCAGGAAATCCTCCTCTATAACGTTTTCTATGAGTACCCAGGCTACACATTTTTCCTTTTCCCCCAAGCATTTGGGATCGACATAAACACATTTTCCTACAACATTTCCTATCTCTGTTAAAGTTTCCTTTGACCACAACTCTAGTGGAAGGCCAGGGAGTTTGACCCATATTAGATTATTAGTAGGAGTATTATTTAATGGGTTGTAACCAATGTACCACTTATAAAGTGCAAGAAAACTCCTTCCCTATACCCATGGACGGTTTTGAATGGCTTCCAGGTCGTTGGCACTCAGAAAATGGAAATAATACCATTCTTTCATCAATTTAGCTATAATGGGAGTATAGCCGATCAGAGGTTTCCATTTAATCTCTATCCACTTCCACATCTTTGAATCGTCTATCTTTAGAAAGTGCCATTGGCCAACCAAAGCTAAATCCTATAAGCTTTCAATGTGGTCAGTCAGGTAGATACTGTCTAGCTTGATCGTCGCTGGTGGAGGGATAGTTTTTACGGGTTTCATGTTATTTTTATAACAGTTTGAGGCCTCGTATTCGGCATATTCCTTTTGCCGGAAATCCTTTTGCTGGAAATACTTTTGTTTGCCTTTTCTACTTTTTCCCGCCCTTAATAGGCCATCGCCATCCATGTCCTCAGTAGGAAGAGAAGGATGGAAAATCACGTCAGCCAATGTGAATTGCTAGTCATTTGGCAACATGGTGACACCCTGGAAATTTTCATCCTGAATATTTGCTTGGATCATGGCCTTAGTGGTCGATGCATCTAACGCAAAATCCATCTATCAAAATTCACCCTCTGACCTAATAGACATACTGAGAAAGACCTAACTAAGATCTTCTAGATCGGGTAATAAAACATGCAATAAATGTGACTTGTCCCTTTCTAAATATAATACCCAGAGAATAAAGACCCAGAACCAGCAAACGAGATCTTTGCTGACGAGATGACTGACAAAAGGAAGCCTCAAGAATATGAAGCTCCATTTCCTAGAAGAGAGCAAATTCCAAGAAGGCCAGCTGTCTTTTGAATTTAAGGGAGGATGACGTTAACAAGAGGTAGCATGCAACGGAAAGAAAGAATGTTCAAAAAACAACGGCTTCTATTAACCCAAAAGGTCTGACATTATCCCCTAAAGTACCGTTTCCTTTACTCAAAAATATTTGAATCTGAAGTTCTCTGCCCGAGATAGACCCAAAAAAGAAAGAAAAGTATACTGAGAAAATTTCCAGTCCTCGATAAGTTGGGTCATGCCTAGAAAACCAGGAGGTAGGAGATGGTGAGCAACTCTCAGTCAAGACATCTACCAAAAACTCTGGATTGTAGACAAATGAATGAAATCGCCTCATGCATCAGGCAACAAAGGGAAGACCAAGACTATCTTGGCTTTTGGAGAGATTTTCAGGACGAAACATCAAGACATACAATACAACAACAACATATCTCAAAGACACACCACCAAGGACCTATTTTGAAATGAATGTCTTGACAGGGTTTGTATATTACAAAGTAATTCTTTAACTTGTATATGGAAACCCATGACCAGTCCCAATTAACAGACCTAACATTGGAAATTGAGCGTAAAACCAAAAACAGGCCACTGGGAGGGGAATTCAGTCTTTAGGCAAAACCGATATTCAAACAACAGACTAAACCAGTAAACCAGTGCTCAAAATCATATGAAAGCTAAATATCCTCTCTTAGAAAAGGATAAAAACATCAGAATTTATCCTTTAAATTTTTCCCAATTCCACAAAGGCAAATAAAGCTATCATTTGATGATATTTTATGGCAAATAGAAAAACTAACCTGTTAAAAAGCGAGCGTTTTTCCAAGTGAAAAGCACTGCAAAACCAAGCAGTGAAAGACCCCGCGAACCAAAATGTAATGATTCAACTCAGAGTGAAGTGGTAGAATATGGTGGCACTAGCTGACCATTACTCTCACATACTAAGCTGACCAGAAAGAGGAAATCTCTAACAACATGAAAGGAGGTGAAACTGAGCACCGTGAAGCTGAGTAGCAAAAGTCCCTGCAAACCAAAATGTAATGTTCAAACCAGAGCAAGAGCTAACAATTTCCTCGCACAAAAGGCTGACCAGAAGGAGAAAAGCTCAAACAGTAGGTAAGGGGGAAAACTAAGCAAGAGGATTGAAATGATAAGATGAGTCGAAAGGTTCAGGTTGACAGAAGTCCCCAAAGCTAGATGCTATTCATCTCTCTGCCTAGAAACCGGCGGGACTGGGAATGACCAAAACCTACAATACCGGCATTGACATAACAAATATAGTACCTGTGGGGATGACACATCTGAGCATGCAAACCCAAGCATCAACCTTTTCTGTGCACGTAGCCTTCATGCATCCATCCATCAAACCTTCTTGTGGGGACTTTAGATCTTGCTATTATTGGTCAAAAGTTGGCAAATGCTCAAACCTGATACGTCAGTCGGCAGTGCTTTCCACTCGGCGCTCTCATAAATAATTATAAAAAACAAATACTTATGACAAAGATGTGGATCACAATCTAATAAACAATAGTTACATTAATACAAAAAATATGAAATATGTTTGTATATATAAAGCGTTATAACCCTTACATTTAAAAGGTTGAATTTCTTATACTAATTTAAAGGTATGCCCTAATTGCTTTGCAACTATTTCCTTTGTCTTTAATATACTTATATATTTTTATTATTTTATATCATATTGTCATATTTTGAATAATTGTATTTTTTATAATTTTGTTTTTATTTTATTAATTTTTGTTAAAGGGAGGATTATAATATTAATTTATTTATTGATTATTAATCAATTATTTTAAAATATAATATGATATCCAGGTAAACAATTTTTTTAATTAAAATAAATGTAATTAAATAAAAAATCTAGAATATTATTATGAGTGATCATATAGTTTTACAATGTTAAATATCATAAGTTTTAACTATTGACTATAATTATTCAAATAAGTGCAATGTAATTGGAAAAGCACCCACACTAGAACAAATGAAGACTTACATAGCAGACTTCTTATATATGTGCTCTCCAACCGAGGGTTTGAGCGATAAAGTTCTCTCTTTCAAGCTATTAATGAGAAGAGCAAGGAGAGGGGTCCCATCCCCCTCCTATCTAAGCATTACTATAGGCAATGCATGTACTAATTTTTTAGGTGACACCATTAGTGAGATTCGGTATGGTGTGAGACAAGGGGTTAGTGGTCGATCCCAAGGACCTACTATGGAACTGTTAGCCAACATGATTTAAACATCCATTAGATCCAACCAGTGGTTATCCAAGGAAGCAAAGGATACCAAATTTGAGATCAAATCCAACGAAATAAGAAAATACATTCAATACATGCAATATCACACCATAATTGGGAAATTCCCAGGGTTTTCGCTGACAGAGAAATCTCTTATCACTTGGATCCAAAATAAAAGTGAGCCAAAGGGGAAAATTGAGCTGAAGTTCGTTGCAAAGGATTTATCATATTATTTTTGCAAATCTAGAGGATCACACATAAATATTTGATGGAGACCCATTATTTTTCATCTCACTCGAGCTCTACCTCCACTTTCAAACATAAAGGTTTAGTCCAAACAAAGAAAACTACATGGAAAATCCAATATGGATATGCTTATTCTCCCTTCGAAGGGAATTATGGGATGATGAAACCCTCAAGGGCATTGTAAATATGTTGGGACATTATGCTAAGGCTTCAAAGGTTACTAGAGCGTGAAAATACACCTCATATGCCCATATATGTGTATGCATGGATATCTCTCAGCCTCTTCCAGCCTCCATTGACATATATCATTAGGTTTAACTATGGAAGAAACCATTGGACTATGAACATAATCCTCCAATGCTAGAGATATCACGAATCTAGGAAACCCTTTAGAGATTTCCCCCCGCTTCAACCCATTCTCCCTTAAAGATAGGACCCTCATGAAGAAAAATAAGGAGTAATCTAGCCAAACTCTAAAAGGAAACATTTGCACTCCTTGAACATGGAAGATTTGAATCCATGGGTTTCTACAAAAAATAGCTTCAACGCCTTAGACAACACTGAGACATGAGATGCAGGGAAAGAGCCAAAGGAGGATTTAGGAGATCCATTAAAAGCATGTCTCAAGCGACCTAAAGAAGACTCCACAAAGGAACCATAATCATCCACATCTCAAAACAAACCAACATAAGATCATGCCACAGAAAATGAAATTATAATTATAGAAGTGTCTAAACAAGAGGGATCAAAAGGAGTAGAGGAAATGGACCTGGAATTCCTTGATCTATAGTCAATTGCAACCAAATGGAAGGGAATAGACATTTCACCTATTCTAAGGCACCACATTCAAATTCTTAAATGAGAAATTCTTAAGGCCAAGATCCAACCAACTTCTATAGAAGTGCGTACTTCCCCCTCCTCTAGTCTAGGAATAAATTTGCAAAACTATAAGGAGAAACCCAAACTAGCTAAATAAGAAAGGCATAGAAGTCGGTGAAGCAATGAGTAGATCCTACAAGAACTAGGAGAAATGTTAATAAAATTTGGAAAAATAACTTTGACGATGGAGGTGTTTACGTCCACCAATGCTCCTTTTATATGAAAATAATATCTTCGAACTGAAGAGGCCTCAACTACAAAGCCAAACAATGGCTTCTAAAAAAAAAATCAATCTAGATCAACTCAACATTATTATGTTCCAAGAAAGTAATTGTAGAAATGAAATAATATCCTCCATCACCTCACAATCTTGGGTGGGTGCCCAAAGTATTGCCACAAATTCCAATGGGCAGGTTGGAGGGTTGGATGTCATATTAAATCCAAAGGAAGTTCAACTAATGGAATTTTGGGCATCTCCTAAAATCCTAACAACTTGCTATAGAGCTATGGGCTCATTATGGGCTCATTAGAGGAAGGTTTCATCTCCAACATATATAGTACAGATGTACCAAGAGAAAAAAAATGGATTATTAAGCATGTTAATCAGTCTTCATTACCTTACGGTTGAGCTCCCATGGATAGATATAGGGGATTTCAACTTGATTAAATACCTAGATGAAAAACAAGGTGGTATAAGATGCTTCATCCATGATTGTGAACCTTTCAAGGAAGTAATATAAATTTTAAATTAGTGGATCTTAGAAACAATCAATAGTTTACAATTGATAGTACATTGCCATTGAACTCCAATCTCATTTGGGTAACTCGAATTCTCTACATGCATGAGTTAATATAGGTTGGTTGATCAGTTAATTAGATGATCACTCAGTGTGAAAAAACTTAAACACCCTTGTCACTTAGTGTGAAAAAAGTTATACACCCTTAAGTAGATCTCCACTAGTTCTACTAACAGTGAGAACTAGTTACATTGACAATAACTCAAAATAATTGAAATATATTGCTTCAAATTAGCAATCAATCATGTAGAATTGAACTCAAGTGTCTCCAAATCTAATTTACTGAGTTAACTGAGTGACAAGAGCCATGCCACTTCAATTAACTACCTCCAAGTATTACGTTGAAATTGAAATTGATATTTCTCCTGATTTAATCAAGGCTAAATTAAATTAAAATTTTCTTGTTGCATTTTCAACATCACACTCTCTCTTCAAGTATCAACTTCACTTTTGTTAGCAATATTCTCTATACCATGCCACACATGTTCTTCTATTATCACCCATAAGTTTCATTTTTCTTTCCACTTGTTCAAATATTTTTCATTTTTATTTACATAGCTCCCATTCTTACGCTACTACCCACATGTCATTCATTAGCTTTAGTTTACACTTTGTTTATACACTTGAAGTTTCTTTTATGAAAATAAGATAAAGGGTATTCAAAATGCATTTCCTTTTTCCATCATTACTACAAATAATAATAAAATATCTAACATGTTTGAATGTATCTAGTAAAAAACCCCCTTTGTAAGCTTAAAAATGGATTTAAATATATGGAAAATCTAAAGAAATGTGAAAACATGACAAAATGTCATTTTCAAAATGAAATGCAAATCAACATTTAGATTTGTCATTTTCAAAATGAAATGCAAATCAACATTTAGACTTTAGCTAAAAATAAATGGTCAAAAATGCCAAAATTAATGTATTTTGATGATCCTTTATCATACACCTCTACTCTCTTTAAATTATCTATAAAGAAATTCATATCATGTTTATTGGTCTTCCTTTGAACATAATGCGTGTTTATATTCTTTTGTGTTTTTTAAAAGCTTCACTTTCAAGTGCACTAACTTCTTCTTTTCTTAAAATACTATTGGTATCAAACCATGTGTGATTTTAATCAAAATTCCACATTAACTATATCTATGTTCAAATAGCGAATTGTTCTTTGTATTTATTTGGATGCAATTGTACTTTTTGATACTTATGTTAATCTTTTTATGGAATTCATGTTAATCTTTCATAAATGTATCACGTGCTCAGCTTTATACTGAATATTTGTTTAGATAACACTTTCCTTTTCATGTTCTCGAGTATTTTCTTTATTATTTTTAATGTCATTTAACATTCCCAAAAACAACCGGGAAAATAATTAAAGACAATACTTACTCTTTTCTATATAATATTTATTTAGTTAATATATATTATATATATATATATATATATATATTTAAATATACACCTTTTATTTTTATAAATATTTATTTATAAAAAATAATATTAAAATAGAATGTATATCTAAATTATATTAAAATATAAAATATATATATATATATAAATATTATATATATATATATATATATAATATATATTTTTACAATATTTTATAAACCACACTTTTACTATATCTTTTAAACCACACTTTTACTCAAATCCCTTGATTATCTTCATTTTGCAACCATGTTCAAAACCATATGTTCATGTTAAAAAAAAAATCATTATTATCCAATCAGTACCATTTCAAAACTATATATTCATTTAAAAAAAGCAGTTGTCTATAATGCGACTTTTTGAAAGCCTTTCCGGTGAGTTTTTCTGGTTAAAATCCGACAGCAATTTATTGGAATCGCAAGTTTGATAGCTAGTTTTTGCACAACCAAAGTGTCCCAGGGGTTTTTCAGGGTGCTGAATCCAAATATGCAGTGGAAAAACTATTTTAACTGCAACAAATCAAGATTTAACCTCAATTTCTTCTGCCAAATTCAGTTATCAGAATCTCCAAAAAGTCTCATTATAAACCACTCCAAAAAAAACATCATGCAACAATAAAGATACAACAAAGATGTACAGAGAACAGTTATTACAAATAAATTATGCACAACAAAGAGAACCAAGAGGCCTAGCCGCTGCCAAATTACACAAACAATGAGGACTGGTCGTCGCCAAATTACACATAGAACATGACGATACTGCGTTTAGGAATCGTTTCCTTTCTCTTTTGTGTTGAAATTATATATACATGATATTTTGAATGGATGACAAAAATATTTTTCCGAAGGAAAAGAAAACAATCTCTACATGATAGAGCATGCATGGGGATTTTCATCGCTGAACATAGTGGATGACTTGTCGTCTAAAATGGTAGAGAAGGGAGCAGTTTGATAGTAGCCATGGCTGCTCCCATTGTAACCATGCTTATAGTAATTGTAAGTTGAGGCACCTGCAAGCATATAGTTTGTATGTTGACCATAGTAATGGTCAGTGAAAGGATGGTATTCGTTGTTATAAGGATGAGGCCAAATCTCTGCCTTCTTCCCGGTCCTCCTCACACACTTCAGAATCTTCTTCGCCTCCGCGTAGCCACTCACTATGACTTTTTGCATCGCCATGTCAATTTCTATTGTGTCTACACCTGCATTTAATAATAACAGGTCGGTGCAGATTATGTTAATAAATGATTTTTAGACCACTGTCACCAGTACATGGCAGACTGTGATAAAAAATAAAACAGACAGAGAAGATTAGCTATTAGAGAGGCCATTGCAGCATACCTTCTAGCTTAGAAAGAGCCTTGCGAATCTTGTTTTCGCAGCCACTGCAGCACATGTGTACTTTCATCTCCACAATCTGCATTGATTCCAAATAACCTTTTAGATATTGAAAAAATTCAAAACTGTAGACATCTAAGAGGAATAAAAGAAGCAAAACTCAAACCTAGAATAAAAGAAGGAAAAACTCAAACCTATTGCATGAGGTTAAAAAAACTTAAACAATAGGGTGATAATAAGAGGATAAACTCCAAACCAATAGATCTATTGATGCTAATGTTTAATATATGATGAGTTTTAAGGGAGAGAAGAAATAAGGACTTTCTAGACGCAACACCATCTCGTCCATCAAGATTATGATTGAATAATTTTAATAAACAACGCCTGGCCCTTGGCTAATGAGGTGGTAATGAAATAAGATTTGGGCTTTTGGTTAATGAGGTAACAATGTGATAAAAAGATAAATTCCCAATTAGCATGAAGAAATAATGTTCACCTTTGATAGGATTGATGGATACATTTTATATTTAAAGATTTGATGAGATTTTGGAAAGAGTAGAGAATGGATACAGTTGATATCTAAGAGTTGATGAGATTTTGGAAAGATTAGAGAACGGATTTTCTCTAACTTTTTTGAAGATGCTTCATGTTTAATATCTGATTTTGAAACATAAAGAGTTCAAAAATAAAGATTCTTTAGATAAACCATAAAAGGGATTATTGAATATCAACACGGACATTAGATGTAGACATTAACATTCTCTCAATTAGATTATTTTGTTTAGATCAAATTTAGCAACATTAAGCTTCCAATTTTCAAGCACATATCTGAACGATTTGGATTTGGATAGCTTTTAACTCCAAATTAAAGTTTAAAGCAAAATTTGATAAGAGTAAAAAGAAAATTCATTCAAAAAATTTCAATTCAAAGATATTTTGTTAAACTATATATTAATTTATTATATTTAAATATTTAAAGTATATATTATTATAAATTTCCTTTCAGTCAATGTGATTTCTTCGGAAAATTTTTCATTAACAAATTATAGATCACAGAAACTTGAAATTTAAAAGATATATATTAAATTCATTCCTGTATTTTGTCAAGATTCATTGATGTTTTTATGTATCTTCTATTAATTCATTAATATAAAAAATTATATAATTATATAATTTTATTAATTGGTTCTACATTTGATAGAGTTAAATTTGGTAAGTAGGTTTACTTTATTTTCTAATAATTCATCTATATAAAAAATTATATATATAGTTGAATTTGATAAGTATGTTTCAATCAATAGAAATTGTAAATATTAAGTATTATTTTGTAAGATAATAATTGGCTTCTTGTTTTTTTATTTTATCAATTAAATATCATTTTATTCTCATTCAATTCAATGAATAAGGTGTAAAGGTAATAAGTCAATCATAATTTCCACTAACTATCTAAAAACAACACTTGTATTCTTATCAAATAAATAAGATATAAATATAATAAGCCAATCATAATTTTCACAAACCATCTAAAAACAACATCTTTATTCTGGTCAAATGAATGAAATATAAAAATAAAACATCTTTATTCTCATTTAATGAATAAGATATAAAGATAATAAACCAAATATAAATTTACAACATACCATGTCAACACCACCTTATTTTTATCCTATAAATAGAATATAAAGAAATAAATAAAATATAAAAACAAAAACAATAAACCAATCATGAACTTGTGAACATCATGAACTTGTGACTTGCGATAAGAAAATGATAACCAAACTTGTGACATGCCCTAAGAAAACAATACCAAATGACATTCATATGAAACTCGGATAACAAATTTGACACATAAACGGTCAGAATAGCACCGGGAAGGGTGCAGCCTATACAAATTTATATAGAGACCGACTCCATTGAAACAAAACCAAAATATAATCCTCCTGTGATAAAGAACGAATTGAATTTTACCCTTAATTCGGCCGAATCGATCGACTTAGCAAATTTTCCAGTTTTTTTTTTTTCCTTTCTTAAATCTATTGGGCCGAATTTGTTAACTATTTATAGAACCATCTTATCAACTATTTATAGAACCATCATATCAAAAACATATTTAATAGTATCGATGGAAATTTTCAGATTTTCAGAAAGAAAAAAAGCAAAAAAGACGGAAAGCTAAAATATATACCGTCATTGCGTCGTATTCTCGAGCTCCCTTCTGCGCGCCCAAATTCTCCTTGCTGACCAGATTTCACAACGAAAGGGAGTAGAGGTGCTCAAGCAAATCGAACAGAAGAAAATTCAATTCAGATAGCAGATTCAGAAGAAGAATAATGGCAAATCGTTCGTTGTTGGGTTGATAATGAGAGTTGTGTGAGTGAGCTTTATAGTTTTGCAGGGTGGAACGTGAAGGTGAGTGGAAGGCGCGAAGGGCGGATGAACGTGAGAGGAAGGGAGCGGGCTTCCATTGACGTCGGTGACGCTGTGTGCAGGTCACGTTTCATAACTCCACGCCATCAGCGGTTCCTTCCTTGCAATTCACAGCAATCGGTTTGTTTTTTGTCTTGTTGAGGTGGAATGACTTTTGATGAGGGAAAATATTTTTTTACGGTAATAAAATGAGTTTTTAGTGTATATATATTTAAATATTTTAAGTTTTTATTGTATATATATTTAAATTTTTTAAGTTTTTAGTGAAAAAATAAAAAGTTAAGGTTACAGTTTGACGGGCTTAATAGTTAAAAATATGTGTTTTTTTTTAAAGTTGATTGGTATATTACGTAGTGTACGATGCGAGGAAGGAATCGTACGAAAAGAGATGTAACACGCAACGTCTAAAATATCATAATCTGACTATAACATTCCGGCCTATTGCTACTTGGTCAACTTTGACCGTTAAATCATAATCTGACTATAACATTCCGGCCTATTGCTACTTGGTCAACTTTGACCGTTAATTTTACGCGGAAACACTCCTGCTGAAGTCATCTTCATTTCATTTTTTATTTTTTTAATTAGAGGTTTGGTCTGAGCTCCATGGGGCCTTGAAAGCACTTTCCATTTTGGGAAAGCAAAATGGGAAAGCATTTTGGGGCCTTGTTTCTTTTTCCAATCATTAAGAGTATGGGCTGAGCTTTATGGGATCTTGAAGGTGAAGGTACTCTTCCTTCCAATGAAGTTATTTTGGGAAAGCGACATGTCCCTACACAAAAGGAAGAAGTTAAAACGAGTTCAGTCAAATAAGAAGAAGTCAAAACGAGTTCAGTCAAATAAGTTAAATTATCTTTTTACATTTTATTTTTCATAATTTATTAATTA
>APFE030140566.1:4270-30032 GCA_000404065.3 Pinus taeda | reverse complement strand
AAGATGATATAATGCAAGATCATGTAATATGAACTCTTTTTATACTATATATATCATTGTAAATTCCTCCTATACTTGTAAGCTAACTTTGACACTGTGGTAACAATAGTATTATATGTATAATTCATCAACATTATTGTGTTACACATGGTTACTTATCTTCTAACAACCTTGGTGAAAATTTCATGTAATAAAAGTTAGAAACAATAACCACAGATGAATGGGACACTTATTGTTGTGCAAAATCCTAGTGATGAAGATCAATTGTGATTGTTTATGGTTAAGGAAATTGGCAAAGACAAATGACATTTTTGGCACATTTATTTATGAAAATAATGGAAATTAGGAGAAGGTGAAAGGTCACAGGTTGCATGTGGGAAGGAAAATGAAGGAAAATAATGGAAAATGAAGAAAGTAGAGGCCTTATCCATAAAAAGGCTTATGAGAATCAGTTGATAACCTTTTGTTAGTTCAGTTTTGGAGCTCTCTCATTATTCTTTCTCTCTCTAATACTCTTGGACACTTAGAGTTTTCTTGGAGCACTCTTGGAGGGTGTAGCATACTTGGATTCTTGGAGCAAGAAGGCAAAGGAAGAGCAAGAAAGCACAAGAAGGCATCAATATCAGCAGCTACATCAGATTTGCTTGTAGGTACCAATTTTCATGTATGATTTCTTCACTAGTTTTGGCATGCATGACATATGCATGTGGTTTGTTGGTTGTGATTTGTCATTGGCATGGAGGATGGTCGGGATTGACAGTGGATTGCCTAGCCTTTCCATTTCCTAGATAGCCATGGTGATTGTGGGTTCATTTCCTTGTTGTGTTTTTGATTGGCTCTCATGTTTCCTTAGCTTGGGTTTAGTTATTAGTCCCGTAGCCTTGGTTGGACAAATGCTTTGGAGCCCTGGAACAGCTTGGGTTGAGTTACTAGTCCCGTAGCCTGGGTTGGAAAAACGCTCTAGAGCCCTTGGTGGGTTGAGTTACTAGTCCTGTAGCCTTGGTTGGAAAAACGCTCTGGAGCCTGTAAAAGTTGTGGGTTGAGTTACTAGTCCCGTAGTCGGGTTGGACAAATGCTCTGGAGCCCTGGATGGCTAGGATAAAGACCAATATGATGATGGTTTTGGTGATGGCCGCTCGTGAGGTGGAATTTTAATTGGTTGAGGTGGATGGCCCTTGGAAGCCATGGATGAGTTTTGATTGGTGTGTTCTATGAGCTCCCACATTCATGCTTGGAATATGGCATGAGGGTGAATGGATGAAGATAGATTTGACTCAACCATTATATGGTCGGGTGGAACGTGGAAGTCCCATACCGGGTTTGGATTTTGCATCATTAATGAAAGGTTACTTCTCCTTTTATTTCTAAGAGCATTTTGATGGATTATATGTGGTCTATATAATTGTACTTTCATGAGTATTTTCTGTTGTTATTATGTTGGGTATGTATATGTTTTATGACAACAACTGTGTGTGGCTTTCATCATGTTTTTACTTATAATTGAATGATCAATGTATCTATGACCTAATGGATGGAATGGTAGTTGATGCATTAAGGCATCAATGGTTCTTAGTGATTCCCATCTAAGTACGAGACCCCTATGCTCAGAACTCTGAATTACACTTGTAGATTACACATTGGCAATATGTTTGACAGAATCCCTGTCATGGGTAGTAGGGATCCATTCAAGGTCTTGAACAAGTGTTTTCTTTAGTACTGTCATTCTCATGTTACTTTAATGATTTAAAGAGATGCATCAATTCTGGGCACGGACCTGGGCTCTGAGCCTGAAAAGTGGCTTAAATCCCGAAGTCTCTGGCACATCACTGACAATTCTGGTCCACAGTCACTGACAGGTAGCCCTGTGAGAGCAACTATAGGTTGTTGGACTCTCCCTTGCCCATAGCATGAGAGCGACTATGGCCCAAGAGGCCTAGAACAATAGTGGGATGCAGGGACAAGCTGTCTGAGTGGCTGGCATATCCTCTAAGGGTTTTGTTGATGATGTTGGATGTCTATATGGTGTGTTTCCATCAGTCCCACTTCCTTAATGTGACTGAGGAGGTCAAATTGTATCATAGTGGCCTCTCGTAGCATATTTATCCTAGTTGGACCATTGCTTGGGTAGATGTGGGAGGAGGGTGTTACAGATCGGTATCAGAGCATGGTTCACCCCTTGGATTAAATGGGTTATGTGTTGGTCATGTATGCATGTCAGTTGCATGTGTGTCTCTCACTCTTGAATTCCATATGATTGTTTCATTTGCATGAAGTTGATAATTTTTCAATGATGTCATCATGTGGAACTTAGTGTGCTTTTGTTGGATGCATCGATGTGAGTGTATGACTGGTTATATGTTGTTATATATCGCTTACATGTATCATTTAGTCTGCTTGGTTACATTATTATATGATTTGGTTGTATGTATCATTCTTATGTGTTGGGTTACATGATGCTACATGTTGTTATGAGTGTTTCTCATTTATGCTTGACTATATGTGTTATGTGTGGGTGTGACTCATACTAGTGCTTGAGTGCTATCCACATGTAGGCTGGTGTATTGTCTATATTGTGGTTGTGCATGGTCCATGTACAATGGTACAATTTATGTCGTCATGCATAAGGTCATGGTATGTATGGTTATGTAATGCTTATTCATTTTCATGTTTTCATGTGGTTAAAGTATATCGTGATGTAGTGGATGTTGCCATGCATGAGGTTGTAGTGTGTGTTGTGTTAAGGTCATGCATTGGTGACTGGACCCTAGCTAGAATGACAGTTGCATGGTTATATGCTTATGTACTATTTTTATATATTGTTCTAATTATAATATACATATATCATGTTGATTTGTTGATATTGTAGACAAGTATTCTCCCCGAGCTATACTAAGGTACGTTAGTTTATAGTGATTTGGCTTAGCTGACATGATGTACCTTGCAAAAAGAAATATCAAATGGCTAGCAAGATGATTGACTACAAAGACTCTCCCTACGAATCCAAAGAGCGGTATGGTGTCATGAACTCTTTTGATTTGGCAGTAACACTTAGAAGTTTAAAGGAAGAGATAAGGAGTTGTAAGGAAAATAATGACAAAATCATACATTCATAGGAAAAGTTAACAGAGGTAAATGCAGTCATACTTCAGATATTTTCAGATTTGCAAAAACAAGGACCACTTCGAATCAGTCATGAGCAAGAGAACAAAACTAATGGGGCATATGGCAATAGATTGCATGGAGGTCACCGATCAGATAGAGAGGACACCATCCGAGATGGCTAATTGTTGGACACTCCCGAGAGGAGAAGGGATAGACACAGGTATGATTCTAGTTCTAATTCAGATAAACACTAAGATCGTCACTGGTATCATCCTTACAAGAGGAGTGATAGGGGATACTTTCCGAATGAATTTAAGAAAGCAAAGTTGCCTACTTTTGATGGAGAGGTAAAGAGATCACATGATGCAGAGGTTTGGTTACTTGGCATGAAGAGGTTCTTCAGGTTGCATGACTACTCAGAGAACATGAAAGCTAGAGTGGCTACTTTTAGTCTTAAAGATAAAGTAGAAATCTGGTGGGAAGATGTGAAGAATGCCAGGGACATAAATGAGGAAGATATGACTTGGAGTGAATTTGAGTTGTTATTCAAGAAAAAGTATTTCTCAGAGAGGTACTTTGATGACAGGGAAAAATAATTTTATGAACTAAAGATGGGTTCCATGATAGATGATGAATACACCAATAAGTTCTTGGAGTTTTTGAGATATGCGCCTTACCTCAAGGAGGAGAATGCTAAGATTCAGAGATTTTTTAGTGGGTTACCATTTGCATTCAAAGATAGGATTGAGTTCGATGAGCTTAGATCATTAGAAGAGGATATTTGATAGCAAAGCATTGCTATGAACCGTCGAAGCGTAGGTCTGAGACTAAGCCAGATTGGAGAGGTAAAACAAAGAACAAAGGAAAATGGGACAAGAAGCGAGTAAGACCACAGGATTCGGGTAACAAGGATAATGTTTCACCACTTAAGAGGTTCAATGCATCAAATAGAGGAGAGGGACATAGATTTGAGGAGCATAATAAGGAGGCCGTGCAATGTTGGACTTGTGGAGGAGATCGTTGTAGGAGGCATTGCCCACAGTGCAAGAGTGGTAGGCCTAAGATATACAGTGTGCAGGAGGCACAAAATGTTGGAGACATTGGTCAGAGTATTCCATGTATCTATGTAGACGTGGATAACAAAAAAGCAAAGCATCAGGCATCTATCATCGAGATGGATGGTAAGATTTGTGATCAATTTATTTATATTTTTATTGACCTTGGATATAATTATAGCTATGTTAGTCTTGACTTGGTGGATAAGTGTGGTTTGAGTAAGGAATTTCATGTAGAATCTTGGTTAGTGCAGTTGGCTACAGGTTTGAAGAAACGAGTTCATCATTGGGTAAGAGCTTGTGCATTTGATTTTAATGGTATGCCTACAACAACACATTTAAATGTATTATAGTTGGGTTCATACATTATGTTATTGGGCATGGATTGGTTGTATCTACATAAAACCAAGGTTGAATTCTATGACAAAGATATTGAGTGTGTTGATGACAATGGAGAACCAAGAATATTACAGGGTAAGAAGAAGGCCACGTCAGTTACGATGTTGACAACTATGCAAGCAAAGCGTAGCCACAGGAAAGGGTGCAAGCTATGAGAATGCAAATGTGTTGAACAAGTACCTGGTTTTACAGCAGTTCAGGGATGTATTTCCTGAGGACATCATAGGGTTGCCACTGCATAGGGAGGTAGAATTTTCTATCGAGTTAGTTCCAGGGGAAGCTCTAGCATCGAAAACACCTTAAAGGATGTGCACACCTGAGTTGGTTGAGATAAAGTTGCAACTGAAGGAAATGTTGGACAAGGGATGCATTAGGCTGAGTGTATCACCTTGGGGCACACCGGTATTATTTTTGAAGAAGAAATATGGTACTCTTAGATTATATATTGATAACAGGCAGTTGAATAAAGTGACAATCAAGAACATATATCCTTTGACAAGGATTTATGACTTGTTCAATCAACTGAAGGGAGCAGTAGTGTTCTCGAAGATTGGCTTGAGACCCGAATACCATAAGGTACGCATCAAAGAGGAGGAAATTTACAAGACTACGTTGAGGACTAGGTATGGGAATTATGAGTTTGTTGTTGTTCCATTTGGCTTAACTAATGCTCCAAATACATTCATGTTTTTGATGAATAGTCGATTGTATCCATATTTGGATAGGTTTGTTATTATGTTCATTAATGATATATTGATATATTCTAAAAATGAGGAAGAGCATGTAGAGAATTTGGCAGTAGTATTGAGGTTATTGATGGAGCATCAGTTGTATGCTAAGCTCAGCAAGTGTAGTTTATTTCAAACTGAGATACACTACTTGGGGCATGTGGTCTCCAACGAGGGCATTGCAGTAGATCTAGAAAAGATAAAAGCCATCAAGGAGTGGGTAGCTCCTAAGAATGTGGATGAAGTGAGATTCTTCATGGGTTTGGCAGGTTACTACAGGAGGTTCATTAAGAACTTCTCGCGAATTTCTTATCCTATCACATCTTTGCAAAAGAAAGGTAAGAAGTTTGAACAAGCAAAGGAATGTGAGGATAATTTTGAGCAAATCAAGCAGTTGTTAACACATGCACCAGTGTTAAAGATTACATATCCATATAGAGAGTTTGTTTTTTCCACAAATGCTTGCAAGAGAGGACTTGGCGGAGTCCTTATGCAGGATAGATAGGTAGTATGCTATGAGTCACAGAAATTGAATGAGCATGAGCACAACTATCCCATGCATGATCTTGAGTTGGAAACAATTATACATGTACTGAAGATGTGGAGACACTATCTTCTGGGCATAAGATTCAGATTGATGAGTGTTCACAATGGATTGAGGTATCTATTTGACCAACCAAATCTGAATAGTAGGCAGACTCGGTGGTTGGCTACGATTAGTGAGTTCAACTTTGAGATCAGATACATCAAAGGCAAGGAGAACAGAGTGGCAGATGCTCTTAGTAGGTGGTTGCATGTGAATCACTTAGTAGTTATGAGCTCTTATGGGACAGATTTATAGGATAGGATATTGCGAGCAGGACAACGATATGTCAGATATATGGAGATTGTGCATAGGTTGTAGTAGAGTATAGGTACAAGTGATGGTACATGTACAAGTACAGGTATAGGGGCAGGTGCACAGGACTTGGACTATTGTCTTGTAGCAAATGGATTGGTCAGTTTCCGAGACAAGATATATGTGTTAGATGACATTGACCTCAAGAAGGTGATCTTGAGGGAGTTTCATGCAAAACCATATTTAGGTCACCTAGTTTACTAGAAGACACTGACAACAGTGAAGTGATCTTACTATTGGCCGAACTTGAAGAGGAATGTAGAAGATTTTGTGGCTATATGTTTCGACTGTTAGTGATTGAAAGCAGAATGTAAACATCCAGGTGGACTGCTACAACCAATTACAATTCTAGAATGGAAATGGGATGTCATTTCCATGGGCTTCATCAGATGGTTTCCAAAGACAGTGAAGCAACATGATTCCATCATGGTCATTATGGATAGGTTGACAAAGGTTGCACACTTCATTCCGGTGAAGTCTACATTCACAGCTAGTGATGTGGCAAAGGTATTCACCAAAGATGTGGTTAGATTACATGGCGTTCCAAAGAATATTGTATTAGATAAGGATGTGAAGTTCACTTCCAAGTTTTGGAAGGAGTTATTTGCAGGTTTGCGAACAAAGTTGGCCTTCAGCACAGCTTATCATCCGCAGACAGATGCACAGACAAAGAGGGTCAATAGGATATTAGAGGATATGTTGAGGATGTATGTGATGCATCAACAACAGAAGTGGGAAGAATATATTCCATTGGTAGAGTTCACATACGACAAAAGTTATCATGAGTCACTGAGGATGAGTCCTTTTGAGGAATTGTATGGGTGGAGTTGTAAAACTCCCATTAGTTGGATTTATCTAGTTAGCAGGGTATTGATTGGACCAGATATGTTGGCAGACATGGAACAAGAGATGCAAGTGATCAATAAAAATATTAAGGCATCACAAGATAGGTAGAAGAGCTATGCTAATAGGAATAGGTTGTTCAAGGATTTTCAGGTTGGGGAACAAGTGTACTTGCACATCAAACCGAAGAAGAGCTCCTTGTGGATTGGATCATGTGCCAAGCTAGCACCACGATTTTGTGGACCCTTCAATATCATTGAGAGGATTGCGTCAGTAGCCTGTCAACTTTCATTGCCTCTGATAGTGAAAGTCCATGATGTTTTCCATGTATCTTCCTTTAAGAAGTATGTTAAGGATGTTGATCATGTAATTGACTGGTCTGTATTTTAGGTGGAACCAGATGGAGAATTCTAGCCAGAGCCTCAGTGTATATTGCAGAAAAAGGTGTTCATGCTCTGGAATTGATCAATAGAGTAAGGTAAACTATAATGGAAGCACTTTGGGCCCGATGAAGCTACATGGGAGATGGCGGATCAGATGCAGGCTATGTATCCTTCCTTGTTTGTCAGTTGAGGCAAAGCAACTTGACATGGTGGTTTGGTATTTGCTTATGGTGGTTGATATATGCTTTATGATGGTTTAATATATGCTATATGATGTTTTGATATGTGCTTAGACATGGTGTTTAGTATATGTTTTGATATATGCTTTGCTATATGATTTGGCATATGTTTTGGTATCTATATTTTTATGATGTTTCTATATGTACATCTGTTTATGGATGTAAATATTGTAATGAGCTATGTTATAAATATCCACTATGCAGTATGGGTGTCATTTTATTATGCTATCATGTGGTTATGTTATCATGATGTTGTGATGTTATCTGAGTTCGCACTCAGCAGGATGATCATTGTAAATATTATAATGAATTGTGTTATAAAGCTCCACTATGTGGTATGTTGTCATGTTTTCATGATGTTTTTTCTCTTGAGTTGATCTTTCATTGTAAATACTACATTGGGTGGTGTTATAAAGATCCATAAGAAGTATGTATTCTTTCAGCAGGTTGCTGAGGTATATGAGTGATTGAACACCAAGGACGGTGTCCCCCAAGGGGGAGGGTTTTATAACAACCTTGGTGAAAATTTCATGTAATAAAATTTAAAAACGATAACCACAGATGAATGTGACACCTATTCCAAGCTGAATGTTGGGCCAAATCCTAGTGATGGGGATCACTTGTGATTGTTTATGGCCAAGGAAATTGGCAAAGGAAATGACTAAGGCTTTGGAAAGGAAAAATGACATTTTTGACACATTTATTTACAAAAATAATGGAAATTAGGAGAAAAAGGAGGTGAAATGTCATACATTTCAAGTGAGGAGGATAATCAAGGAAAATAATGGAAAATGAAGAAAATAGAGGCCTCATCCATAAAAAAGCTTCTTGTTAGAAAATTATATATTACGGAGCAATGGAACACATAAAATAATGCAGAAATATAAACACAGAAAACGCACAAAACAAGAGAGACACAGATATACGTGGTTCGCCCAGTTTGGGCTACGTCCACCTCGAACAGCCAGTTCCTTCCTTTTTATTATCCAGCAAAATGAAGAGACACAAACTACAGCAAATCCACATGTTATATCCTTCTGTCTTCTCTCACAGTCTCACCTCTCTATTTCTCACTCACACTCAGAATACACGTCTATCTCATAGCCTCAAATACCAATGCCTCATTACAAAGAGAGGGGTTTCCTTCTAGGGAAGAAACCCTAACTAACATAAGTTCTACCGTTAAGATCATCGCCTAATGAACAGCCCAGATTGACTAGAAATTACTATACTTTTACAAGGCAATTTTACAGCTATTTTTAGCTTCGGGGGCGCTGCCCCGAAACCCCGCCGGGGGGGGCTCCCAAAGTCGCAGCCGCCCCCCCCCTGGACCCCCCCTGCAGTGAATATTTTACGGGCGGCGTTGCCACCCCCATTTCAAACTGGGGTCCAGTCTGGCGGTACTTTTGAATATAGAAGATAATCAGGCTCCACACCCAAAACTTCTAAGGATCAAAAGGTAACCTTTTGTCAGTTCAGTTTTGGAGTTCTCTCATTGTTTTCTCTTTCTCATACTCTTGGACACTTAGAGTTTTCTTGGAGCACTCTTGGAGGGCGTAGCATACTTGGATTATTGGAGCAAGAAGGCAAATGAAGAGTAGGAAAGTGTAAGAAGGCATCGACATCCACAGCTACATCATATTTTCTTGCAAGTATCCTGTTACATGTATGCTTTCTTCACTAGTTTTGGCATGCATGGCATATGCATGTGATTTTTTGGTTGTGATCCGTCATTGAAATGGAGGATGGATGGGATTGACAGTGGATTTCCTAGCCTTTCCATTTCCTAGATAGCCATGGTGATTGTGGATTTATTTCCTTGTTGTGTCTTTGATTGGTTCTCATGTTTCCTTAGCTTGGGTTCAGTTACTAGTCCCGTACCCTTGGTTGGAAAAACGCTCTGGAGCCCTGGAATAGCTTGAGTTGAGTTACTAGTCCTGTAGCCTGGGTTGGACAAATACTATGGAGCCCTTGGTGAGTTGAGTTACTAGTCCCGTAGCCTTGGTTGGACAAATGATCTAGAGCTCATTAAAAGCTGTGGGTTGAGTTACTAGTCTCGTAGTCAAGTTGGACAAACACTCTGGAGCCCTCGATGGTTGGGATAAAGATCAATCTGATGGTGGTTTTGGTGATGCCCGACCGTGAGGTGGAATCACTATTCGATGGGTTGAGGTGGATGGCCTCTGGAAGCTTTGGATGATTTTTGATTGATGTGTTCTATGAGATCCCACATTCATGCTTGGAATATGGCACGGGGGTGAATGGATGAAGAGAGTTTTGGCTTAGCCATTTTACAATCAAGTGGAACGTGGAAGTCCCATCCCGGGTTTGGATTTTTCATCATTAATGAAAGGTTATTTCTCCTTGTATTTCTAAGAGCATTTTGATGGATTATATGTGGTCTATATGACTGTACTTTCATGAGTATTTTTTTTGTTATTATGTTGGTTATGTATATGTTTTATGACAATAGCCATGTGTGGCTCTCGTCATGTTTTTACTTATAATTGAATGATCAATGTATCTATGACCTAATGGATGGAATGGAAGTTGATCTGTTGAGGCATCAATGGGTCTTAGCGATTCTCAGCTAAGTATGAGACCCTTATTCTTAGAACTGTGAATTACACCTGTAGATTACACATTGGCAATATGTTTAACGAAATGCCTGTCATGGCTAGTAGGGGTCCAGTCAAGGTCTTGAACAAGTATTTTATTTAGTACTATCATTCCCATGTTACTTTACTGATTTAAAGAGATGGGTCAATTTTGGGCATTGACTTGGGCTCTGAGCCTAAAAAGTGGCTTAAATCTCAGGGTTGCTGACACAACACTGACAATTCTAGACCACATTCGCTAGAAGGTAGGCTTGTGAGAGTGACTTTAGGTTGTTGGTTGCTACCTTGCCCATAGCATGAGAATGACTATGGCCCATGAGACCTAGAACAATGGTGGGACCGAGGGACAGGTTGTATGGGTGATTGCGTTGTCCTTTGAGGGTTCTTTTAATGATGTTGGATGTCTATATGTTGTGTTTCTGTCAGTTGCACTTCCTTAATGTGACTTAGGAGGTCGAATCATATCATAGTGACCTCTTGTCGCATATTTACCCCAGTTGGTCGGTGGTAGATGTGGGAGGAGGGTATTACATATCCCAAGACATTGATTACAATAACTATGATTAAGATTTTTTAAATCAAATTATTTGAATAAAAACTAAAATAATTTTGGAAATAATTTTGAAAATTAAATTAGAAATTAATTTGCACATATCAAACTATTTCTCTATTTCATTCATATATATATAGTTGGATTGAGATCCAACTGATTCTAACATTAGAGGTACAAGTCGAGAGGATATCTCAACGACCACCTACAAATTTCAAATCAAATCTAATCTCAGGTTGGAAGCATTATCTCCAAGTCTCTCCCTTAATGCTTTGATCAGGTGATCAAATTTATGCTCAAATTCAAAGTGTTCAAAAATGCTTGAAACATGTACCAGGGTGTATATCTCGGCAACATGAATCCAAAGCAACTTGTTTCACTCAAAAATGATATTGTATGCTCCCGATATTGTGTTCTGATCAAATTCCCAAACAGGTAAAATTTGGCAAAAATTGACAGGTGACTAGACATTTTGGGCCAGTGGTAGGTTGCCACCTAGCCTCTCTAGATTGGTCCAAAAACTAATTGATTGAGATTTTTCGTGGTGATTAGAGGTACTAGTGATCACATGATGTTTTTAACTCACACTTCAACTGAAATGAGTTAAAAACATCATGTGCATGCTTCAATTCCACATTGGAACATATAATCAAAACTTCATGATAAGAGAAGTTGAACCTAAGCTAAACCCTGTTGTTAAAACTATTTTATTAGCCTTATAGAATTGATAATACCCATACAATGTCTTCTCCGTGCCCAAAAACTTCCCAGAACTTCTTCCAATCCCCGACTGATCCATACACCTTTAGTATCAAACCTGCAAAAAGACCATGTATATGTGCTCAAATCAGAAAATAAAGGTTACCAATGGATTCAGAACATCCAAAAACCCTTGTAAGGTCTTTTCCATGCCCAAAAAGTTCCCACAACCAAATGTTATTGCAACGTCCATTGAGGCTGCCACATGGCCTCCATTAACAGGTTAAAAGATTTGTTATGGATCAGACTAAGCTGCCCACTAGAGTCGAACTCATGACCTAGAAATAAACACCATAGGCCTCAACCAATGTGCCAAATTTTGTTTCTTAACATCATAAATCCGCGACTATGATTTAATGTATAGCTCATTCAACATTGGAGGTTGGGGTTGGGGCTAAGCCCCAACCTTGGTCGTTGCACCTTTGGAACCAAATGACGGTGTTGGGAACGGGTTCCCTGGGGTCATTTTTGGACTAAAAGCCTAAGTTTTGGGCAAAAAACCTGAATTTTGTATAAAGGAAGGTAAAGTTTCCGCATTTTGTGGTCGCGGAGTGTGTCGATATCAAGAGTCAAAAAGGGTTTCCGCCCTTAGTTTAGATAGCTTGTGTCGGCTTTAGAGATCTTCGCTTGGTCTGTGGACCATGGGATTGTATAAAAAGGGAATCTTAGAAGAGTCTAAGAAAAATGAGAGTTCTAACTAAGTTTGAGTCTATAAAGAGCTAAGAGCGAGAGTCTTAGTGTAGGAGGAGGCTCTGCAGCTGAGTGCATAGAGGCCTAGGGTAGAAGTTTGCAGCTGAGTGCGCGGACCCCTGCAGCTGCGTGTGCAGGACAAATAGAGTCTATATTGGGAATCTGAATCATCAATAAAGAGAAGTATTATGAAATTATTATGTATTTTGCCTCTGTGGATCACATGCGATTATGTTATGTTAAGTTCTGGGTTTACGTTATAATGCTAATTTGATGTGTGAATGTATATGTTTCTATCTATTATATGAACACAAATAAGGATATATGTTCACATGAAGATAATCTTAATTTCATGGTAAAATTGGCGAACAATTAAGATAATTTGGGAAATTATACAATAACGCAGTAACAAAGGCGTGTGAGTGCCTCAACCACTGGTTAGGGTTGCATGAAGGACAATCGTATACCTTTGTGGAGGTTCTAGGAGACGGAAGATAAAGTACATCGATGAGACCTAAAGGCTTATCGATCTATGCGAAGGAAGGGTTTATGGTATAAAACTGACATCACAACCATCTTAGGGTGTAGAAACTTGGTTCCTGCATCCCCCCATACTACTTCGGGTGAGACTTCGGTTCGCGCTCCATAGACTGATGCTGAAAGGGCCAGTAGTGTAGGGATTTGTTTGGCTAACTAATGTTGAACTTGGGTCAGGGCCCATCAAGCCAACAAGTGGGACCAAGAGTCAGGGCTTAGCTCCAGCCATATGATATAGTTCTACCACAACACCATGCATTGGGATCCCAACTTAGAACCGATAACAGAGTGTAAAGGGGCCAACCCTTGGGAGCCAGCACCTGGGTCATATGACTCACCATACAACCAGGTGTGTAGGGGAAAGAGGGGGGATAAAATATAGGGGACCATCCCCTGGCCATGTGTGACCCATGTAATCATAGGTGGAAGCTTCAACGTGCTTGGTGAAAGGTGCTAGCATAGGGGGGCCAGCCCCAGGTTCTATGGACCACATGTGACCCTGCACGCCAGGAAAAAAGGCTTCGATGGTCAGCTCAAAATTTAAGCGCCTAACTCTGGTTTTATGGGCGCAATGTGACATGTGGCGGCTAGTTGGGGGGCCAGCTGGTGGGGATAAGAGATTAGCCTCGGCCCCTGGGCACGTAGCCACCATATGACCACGTTTTTTAGAACTAGGGTGTTAATGGACAGTTTAATTGTTCGACAAATTCCCCTTTCTTGCGGGATTGTAGGCCAGGTTCGGGGTGTTAATGGACAGTTTAACTATCCAATAAATTCTCCCATTGGGTGGTATTGTAGGCCAGGTTTGCGTGCCGGTTTCAGATTTTGGGCACTCAAGCTAGGTTTAGGTCGAATTGTAGGATGGTTAACATAAAAATTCATGAGAGAGCTTGGAAGCTTATAAATTTTGGCATTTTCATCCAAAATGAGCTTAGAAAGAGGTTTCTTAGGGGTTTTTGGATGTTTTGAATCTATTGGTAACCTCTTTTTTCTAACTTGAGCACATCTATAGGGTATTTTTGCAGGTTTGATACTAAAGGTGTATGGATAAGTCAGGGGTTGGAAGCAGTTCTGGGAATTCTTTTGACATGGAGAAGATCTTGTAGGGGTATTCTCAATTCTAGAAGGCTACTACAGTAGTTGTAACTAGCAGGGTTCAACTCAAGTTCAAATTCTCTTATCATGAAGTTTTGATTATATTTTTAATGTGGAATTGAAGCATGCATGATGTTCTTAACTAATTTCAGTTGAAGTAAGTCATATTTGAAGGAGATGTTTTGAGTTGTTGCTATTGTGAGAGTTCTTTGTAGGATAACATTACCATGTATGGGTAATAACCACTTATTTACCAGTGGCAATTGTTTATGTACTTCATTGATATTGAATATATGAGTGGTCTAGTCATGTTGACAGGCACAAAGACGTAGCCTAAGAGGGGTGAACTCCATCAACAAACATTTGTCTCGCTCTTATTTAGTCTTTCATGGATTGCGTGTGTTATTTTCATCTACATATGAAGACTATTTCATGATTTGAAGAGACATTGAATAAACTTGTTATTATAATACCTAATTTTAAACTTGCAAAGCATTGACACAGTCTTAAGTTTTGTTTATTTTATTTTGGAAAAGAGGAAGAAAATACTTAAATCCAATTTTAGATCAGTTTGGTATCAGAGCTCCAGTTGACCAAGTTGCAATATGGGAAACAAAAACAATGTCCAAGAGCTAGAGGAGCAGAATTTGACTCTTCGAATGGAGAACATAGAATTGAGAAGGATGTTGGAGATAGTTGAAAAGGATAAGAGACACATGGATTTTGTTTTGTAGCAAGTTCTTGATGAGAAAGTTGCAAAAATATCTACTCCTGCACCAGCAAGGGAAACCTCCAAGATGAGGCCAGTGTTTGGTCATGGTTCAAATAGTGATTTTGGACCATATGTGGAAGATGATCCATGTGATTTTTGCAAATATCTTCAAGAAGCACACCATAATCTAGTGGACAAGGGTGGGTGGCTAGAGTCATCTACAATTTGGCCACCGCCATCATCATCAAAAGATGAAAGGATGCATGAAAAGTTTAAAGAGGTAATCTACATCTCAAATTCCACTCCTTCTATTTTCATGCATAACAACTCTTTCACAACGTTCGAGCAACATACCAAGGGCATAGGTATGAAGTTGATTTCCAAGATGGGATAGAAAGGTGGAGGTCTTGGAAAAAATGGTCAAGGTATTACCGATTTGATTATGGTTGAGGAAATACCAAAGTACCAGGGATTTGAATATAGCAAAAGGAGTTTGGATAATGCTCTAAACAACTTGAGGTGCATCAAACATCTGAACATGAGATGTCACCACCTTGTGACAACCGTCGAAGCTACAACTCTAGATACAGTTATAACTCTTAAGAGTTTTTTTCCATTGCATGGAAAATTTGAATACTTGTGGACTTAGTATCCTTGTACATTTTTTATGCTTCTGACCATTGCGTGGCTATATGTGAGCAACATATGTTAATGGTTAAATGAATGAACCAAATTTTGGGTATCAAGCATAATGACTTTCTTTTGCAACAAAAAATTTCTATGTCAGAAAACAAGAAGAAGTTTTGATCTGGATATTGGGGAGGGCCCTAAGGTCTCAGTAATTTCCACACCAAGAAAAGAACAAAAGTAAACCAAATCAGAAAATAACCCATGAATTAACTTTTATTTGACCAGAAAATGATAGTTGCAACTACATTGTGTTGAACAATCTGTCCTCTTATAAAAAGAGGCTCGTTATTTATAACATTTTTTAGTTACATTACCATGGGTAAATACCATGGGCATATTTCCATTCGAATCCTAGTCATGGGTAAATAGCATAGGTGGAAAATATCATGGGTGGATTTACATTCAGATCATTCCTCCCTCCTTAGGAAGCAATGGTCCCCATTGCGTGAAGTTCCATCTTGAGAAATTTTTGTCGAAGATGAGTTGTGGATGACCAAGTGTTGTCGAAGACAAGCTTTTTGCATGGTTGACCCATAACCAAAGGTTTGTGGATGACCCGTAACCATGATGCATGAAGATCCAAGGATAGAGATACCCTGTAATGCTTGTGAGCCAACTATGATATTGACAGTGTGTGGCCAACAAAATAGATTTCTCTAACAAGGGTTTTGCATGACTGACCTGTAATCGTGATGAACGAAGAGCCGATGATAGAGATACCTTGTAATGCTGGTGGGCCAATTGTGAGGTGGACAATGTGTGGCCGAGCAAATGGAATTTTTTGGCAAAGGGTTTTTGGTGGTTGACCCATAACCATGATGAATGAAGAGCCGAGGATAAAGATACCCTGTAATACTGGTGGTCTAACTATGAGGTGAACAATATGTGGCTAAGAAAATGAAATTCGTTGGTAAAGAGTTGTGTGTAGTTGATCCATAATCATAATGAATGAGGGTTCGAGGATAGAGATATCCTATAATGAACCTCAAGATCACTTGTTTATCTATTCGGTAGAGATCTAGTGTCTTATCTTTGTAAATTTTCAAAGGACCATTTGCAATAAATGTATCAAGATGTTAGGTCCCTATACTACTAGTGTAACCCCTTATTGTTATTAGTACAATCCCCTTATTATATTGTTGTGCCCATGTAGTCCCCATATTGTTATTATTGTGCCCCATAGAAGCCCACAATTATTATTATTGTGCCCTTACATTATTATTTTTATGTCGGCTCTGATTATATTATGACCCCTTAGACTCCTATATATAGAAAGGAGGTCTTGTCATTTGTATCATCTAAGAATTATTCATTTGTGTAATGTAAAGGAGCTTGCCCCCTCGAGGAGGCTTATTTCTAAGGTGTTGATCTATCTTTTCTATCTTTTTGTGAGTTGGTTTCCTAACACAAGAAATCCAAGTGACTTTGTTATGCTTAATTCGAACACCCTTTCTAGGTAAGCCATATAAGCTAAAGTTCGGTCCCCTTCATTTTCTAATACTCTTGATGCTGGCATGAGCTCACCATATGAATGCTTTGTTTGTGCAACATTCCAGGGTCTTGACATAACATACATGACCTTCTTTTTCAAGATGAATTGAAATTTCCATCTTCTCTCTAAATGGAAATAAAGATAGTTTCCCCACAAATCATCAAAGTATTCATGGGGATACCACATAGTAATAGACTGAACTGGAAAACCAAGGATAAAAGCATCATGTTGAAAAAAGATATGTTCCCTTCCATTAATTGTGGTTTCCTCTAGAAACAATAATACTTGTGGGGGGAATCATTATATGAAGCCCTTTTATTTATAGCATGCTTCCGTGACATTGTTGGAACAATGTGAATCTCGAAGCCATGTTGTATTTATAGTAAAACATTAATGTTTCTACCATAGGCTTTCCTTCATTTTCCTCAATTTCCTTGTTCAGTGACTTCCTTGCCACTTTAGTCACCAAAACCATTAGGAAAACAGAGGCTATCAACTAATAGTGAGAAATATCCAATGAGTTGTCGAAATTTCATTCCAACCACGAGTTACATTAGAGAGATCCTTTATTGCCATTCAAACATACACAAAAGCAAATGTTATTGGCATCATACCAATCCATGAAGCAAGGATATACTCCCCTATACTGATAGGAGTTACTGAAAGAAGATAATTTAGCATGTTGAATGGAAGTAGTGGAACAAGTCTAAGAAGCAAAATGATCTTGAAACCAGATTTTGAACTAATATAGCGACGTCTTGAAACTGAGGACATTCCTTCAATTTGGAAACTACGTAAGATATTCCAATCGTTTTACCAACAAGAAATGCAGTTGTAGCACCACCAGTAGATCCAATTGAATCCAAAATAAATCCAACAGTCAACTCAAATAGGTAGCCGCCTCCAAGGGTAAGGATGGATGTTAGAACTGCAAGCACCATCAATGGAATATATGCAGCAACCAACATAAGAGGCCCCCAATGGCCTAAATTCTTATCAATCCAAACCAAGAAGTCTTTTAACATCTTTTCCATCGGCAAAGTGAGGCAAGTCGTAGTGAAGGCACCAAGAAGAAGAAGTATGAGAAGTAATCGAAACATGGATCCTCATGTGATTGTCATGCTAATCCTCCTCTGTCAGGGCCTACAGTCTTCTTCATCTTATGCAAGGGATTGTTTGGAGGACAACCTAGCCCTCAATTCCCCGAAGGTTGCCATATTTAATCACTTACTTATTCCCCAATTCCAAAGTCTTTGTTTGTGTTCACTCCAAGGCTGGTTGTGGTAGGCATTCGAGCCTGCGTGCAGGGCTGGGCTTATTGATTGCGTTAAGTGACTCTGGTCACATGCTTGTTCTATTGCATAGGAGATTCTGAGGTTTGAGCAACAAACATTTGTTGTAATTGTTCTTGAATCAAGCGTTACATAGCGATGGAGGAGGCATATTTACATGTGTTGTCCATTTTATTTGTAAACTCGAGATGACACTGTCAATACTTCACTCGAGATCTATGATTATTAGGGAGTGATCCACTCAATTCGGAGATATAACGAAATACCAAAAAATCGAACCACATCATTATGCAGGACAGGACATGCTACCTCGTGGTCCGACCACTTGCAAATATTGTGGGCTCACTACTCCCGTATGATGAATTCTAGTATTCCAAATCTCATCATTGTTTGCTTCTAGAATCCTTGAAATAAGGATTCAACAGAGTGCATCTACAACACTTGATCTCGTGTTTGAACCTTACCTCTTATGCTATAGCTGCTGAGATAAACCTTAGATAAATCAACCCGAGACTTGATTGCGGTCTTCCATTCCAATTTGAAGTAATGACGTCCTTTTAAGTCTCAGGGAGTCGATCCTTCGGTGCAAGGCGGTAATCGACATAAACAACATAGCATTGCAGGGTTTGGTTGTTTTATGGCAGTTGTTGTGAAAACAAATGGTGTTGGTATTGTAAACTGCCAGATCCAAAAATAAATAGTTATGTCGATCTTCAGATATGGGAAAAACAAATTGGAAATTTCACCATATTGTTCAGAATATTGGCATGACTAATGTAGTGCGATGCAAAAATCACTCTAGATTTGAATGCAGCAAAGCTCTTGAATGAGAGGCAGGCAACCATCGCATGTGGTTGTCTCTGCTCACCAATCATACGAGGGAAATGCCACTGAAAATGAGAACTTGGATCCACTATACCCAATGATTTATGATCATAATTATCGAAGGTATCCATCAGAATCCATAAGCATTGTTGTATTCCTTAAATTTCCACTTCACAAAGGACATTGAGATCAACGATCGACCTCCTCTTTGAGGTTTCGTAGAATGTCGACGTCCCGAAGCCACACACAAAATTTCGTCGTTATGTGGGACATAGGCTGAAGACGCATATCATCTAACAAATAATTCAGAATAATTTAGTAGGGCGGGAATCACCTGTTCTGATACCATTGATCTAGATCTTGGGGATGGCCCCAAGATCTTAGTAATTGCCGCACCATGAAAAGAACAAAAGTAAACTAAATTAGAAAATACCCATGAACTAACTTTTATTAGACGAGAAATGATAGTTGCAACTACATTGTGATGAACAATCTATCCTCTTATAAAAAGAGGCTCGTTATTTGTAACATTTTTTAGTTACATTACCATGGGTATATTTCCATTCGAATCATTACCATGGGTGGAAAATATCATGGGTGCATTTCCATTCAGATCAAGTTTTTCTATGCTCATTGAAAATTGCATGGACATGACACTGAACAATGTTGGAAGTTGCATCTGCAACTTTGTTCAAAGAAAGGTAAAGAGATTATGCTTATAATGCAAGGAAAACAAAAGGTGGCAAAGAGGACTCTCCACAATCCTAAGCGACCTTCAAGACAAGAAGATGAAAAAAGAGAACTCATATGCCTAGGAGAGGAAAAGTTTGGTTACACTTATTGTAAAGTTGTTTTGAAATTTTTTTGTAAATACTTGTTGTCATTACTTGTTTAGGTACTTCTATAAAGTGAAAATTATTGTCACCATGTACAAGAAGTAAATGTTTTTCATTTATTTATGTATTGACTTGTTATAAGTCCACATGTTCAGGACTTTTTATGAATGTACAAGATTGTCATTCAAAGTTGTTTACAAATTGTCATATGTTCATTGATACAAGTATTTGATTTGAAAATTGTGTGAATTAAATATTTGTTTCTAAGATTGTATAAGATGTCTGTGTATTGTAGGAAAGATTAATCATATCATGGAAAATTTTGCAACATGTACAAGCTCAGTTTGAAGATGTTAAAGAAAATTTATTTTGTTTCAAGTTTGTCTTCAACAGTTTAAACTTCAACATGAAGTGTTTCTCGGAGCCATGCAAAGATGAGAGTAGAGAGAATGTTCTGATTCCACTCATCAATATTTTGTTCCTGCAACAATGATAAGAATGTGGCTCAATTCTTAACAGGATAACAAGTCTTCATGAAGATGATAAGTGAAGTGCCTTGTGTAGTGTTGTCTTCTAGAGTCATCACATTTAGGTTTGTTGGAATCGATGTTTCGAACCAACCTCTGAAGTGCCTTGGTTGGGGCTTGAAAGGCAACAATTGAAAATTTTGCAGTTTGGATTGAGTTTATGGGTATTTTTGAGTCCCAACCTCTTTATATTGATGAGGGAAGTAAACTTTTGGAGTCCAAAAATTCCTAGTGGGGAGATGTGATTAGGTGATTAAATTTATGCTCAGAATACAAAGTGTTTAAAAATTCTCAAAACCTATACCATTGCATAGATCTCGATGACCTAAATCTCAGCGATCTTGGGCTGATATTTTGTGCTCTTGATATCATGTTCTAATCAAATTTCCAAATAGGGAAAATATGGAAAAAAATTGATAGGTCACTGGACATTTTGGGCTAGTGGCAGGTTGCCACATTACCTCTCCGGATTGGTCCAAAAATTCAGAATTTTTATTGGCCAATGGATTTTTTCCAAGTGTCTTCTTCTTTTTTGGCTCTTCAATGATGCAATTTTATTGGTTGCAAGGTTCATTGAGTTGGACCAATTTGGGAGAGCCACGTGGGCCAATTGAAGGCTGCCACATGGCCTCCATTGATAAGTTAAAATTTTTGTTATGGATTGGGCCAAACTACGCACCGAAGTGGAACCCATGACCTAGCAACAAACACCACAGGCCTCAACCAATGCGCCAAAATTTGTTTCTTAACATCATAAGTCTATTGTTTTGATTTAACTTATAACACATTAAACATTGGAGGTTAGGGCTAGGGCTAAGCCCCAACCTTCGTCCCCAAGCCCTCAAAGCCAAGTGGTGGGACTAAGGATCGGGGCTTAGCCCCATCCCTGTGGTCTAGCCCTACCACAACACCATGCACCGAGAGCCCAACTAAAACCCACGGTGGAGTGTAAAGGGGCTAGCCCCGGGGTCATATGACCCACCATACAACCAAGTGCATGCAGGAGAGAGGGGGCCAACCCCTACGGGACCACTCCATGCCATGTACAGCCCATGTAACCACAGGCAGAAGCTTTAGGTTGGTAGGAAAGGCGCTAATGTAGGGGGGCCAACCTCAGGTCCCGTGGACTGCATGTGACCCCACGTGCGAAGAAAAAGGGATCCAATAGTCAACCCAAAGTTTAAGCACTAACTCTAGTTTTATGGGTGTAATGTGACCTATGGAGATTAGTTGGGGGCCTAGCTAGCAAGGTCGAGAAATTAGCCCCGACCCCTGGGTATGTGGCCCCCATATGACCACGTTATTTAGAACTGGGGTGTTAATGGGCAGTTTAATTTTCTGACAAATTCACCCTTTGGGTGAGATTGTAGGCTAGGTTTGCACGCCGATTCTGGATTTGGGGCGCTATAGCTAGGTTTAGGTTGAATTGTAGGATGGTTAACATAGAAATTCATGAGAGAGCTTAGAAGCTCATAACTTTTGGAGATTTTATCCAAATTGAGCTCAAAAAGAGGTTGCTTAGGGGCTTTTAGATGTTCTAAATCTATTGATAACCTCTATTTTCTGATTTGAACACATCTAAAATGTATGTTTGTAGGTTTTAGACTAAAGGTGTATGGTTCAGCCAGGGATTGGAAGCAGTTCTGGGAATTTTTTGGGCATGGAGAAGATCTTGTAGGGGTATTGTCAATTCCGGAAGGCTACTACAACAATTGTAATCAACACGGTTCAACTTAGGTTAAACTTCTCTTATCACAAAGTTTTGATTATATGTTTCAATGTGGAATTGAAGCATATGCACATGATGTTTTTAACTCATTTCAGTTGAGGTATGTCATCTTTGAAGGATATTTTTTTAGTTGTTTCTGTTGTGAGAGTTCTTTGTAGGACAAAATTACCTTGTAGGGGTAATAGCCAGTTATTTACCTACAACAATTGTTTATGTACTTCATTGATATTGAATATATGAATGGTCTAGTCATGTTGACAGGCACGAAGATGTAGCCTAGGAGGGGTGAACTCCATCAACAAACCTTTGGCTTGATCTTCTTTATGCTTTAATGGATTATGTGTGTTATGTTCAGCTGCATATGGAGATTATTTCATGATTTTAGGAGACACTGAATAAACATGTTATTATAATACCCAATTTTAAACTTGCAAAGTGTTGACAGGGTCCTAAGTTTTGTTTATTTGATTTTGGAAAAGAGGAAGAAATTACTTAAATCCAATTTCAGATCATGCTTACATGTAACAAATATTGAAAACACACATTATAAAAAAAATATTGATATCTGTCTTGCTATTCTTCATCAACACTTACACCCACTCTGGAATATCGTAGACATTGTTCTTTCTTCACCACCACAACTTTGAGCTACCACTTGACCTCCATTTAAAACATAACTGCATATGACCATTGTTGAAAAACTTGCAGAATTGATGCTTCTTGGCCTCCCAAAGGAAATTCTTGATACTTAACCCCTCTATGGATTAACTTCCATCTATCAAAATGCAACAAACTATAATTTTGACATTTATACAGGTAATTTTCTGGTTATTGAGTGTATTCAATAGTCAATTATACAAGTGAATTTTCTTTACATACACAATTAGATACTCACAAAAATAACCTGTAATTGATGCTCTTGAAGCAACGAAGAACAACAAGACTTGTCAACGTATAATAGACTCACATAATAAAATTAGCGATATGTTCTCCTAACATCGAAGAATGTTGAGACCACTAATTTAAATTATGCTAATCTATTCATTCATTGGTTCTTTGTTATAAAATTTTACAAACAACATGATGATATACTATTAATTACTATTTCCACTTCTTTCGTACACCAAATACGCACCACACAATAACACTACATATAGTTTCAACAATAAAATGATGCAAAACATTCACGACATTAGGATCTCCATATCCTCACATGGTTGAGGCTTAGTATTCCATCCGTAGTCGACAAAATTTCGTATCCATTATTTGACTCGGTTTTTCTCCATAAGATTAAACAAGAAAGCATGGTAGAGCATAATTTTCACAAGATTACACTCTGCATTCTTCTATGTTCTTGGAGCACTGGAAATGAGGTCATTATCATCCTTGGTGGGAAGAATCTCGTTGGATCACAATTGTAGGCCTTACAACAACATGCTCCAACAACTCTTCTCGAGTAGACTCCTCACATATTCTAATCTTTCGACCACCATGATCTCGTAAAAGAATTATCATTAATTTTTATTAAATTCTCTACTTCCTCGTGGGCATGAAAATAATCCTGCGACAATGTAGCTATTGTATTTGTGACATAATTACGAGTAGTTCTAGTGTGAGGACCATCTATGATGGGGTTTTCTTCATTGGTCATCCTTGGCATGCATTGCTAGTTCCATTTGTCGCACAAAGTATGCTTTTCCAATCTCTGTACTGAAAAAAAGAACCTTGTTACTAATCATGCCACCAATTGTAGATACTCCAACATCCAACACCGAAATAAATTTGTCCTCCTTGTCATCAAGAATTACAATTAGATAGAGATCATAGCCTTTTGCAATTTGTTGTAGAAAGTGAACATATATTAGCTGATTTGAAGACCTACTAAATTGTTGGAAATAATAATGAGAGGGGGGAGGGGTGAATCAGTATTATCAAATTCTTTTCAATATGCCTTCATTAAATTATTGATCATTAACTTGTGTATAATAATGAGCATGAGACAAGAAAAACAGATAGTCACACCAAAGAACACCAGATATAAGGTGGAAACCCAATGTGGGTGAAAACCACCTACTGCAATATGTCTCTATCTTCTTTCAATTAGAAACTTATTTTACAATGATTTTGTACTGGTGCAGTCCTTTACCAGTACACAGGCTGCAACCTGCAGAGAGCTACAACTCTCTCTCATTTTCTAGTCTCTCATGGAAGGGAGCTACAACCCCCTTTTGGTCTTTTACTTCTTTAAGGACCACGTTTCATAAATTTTCAAACAGAAATATAAACCCAGAATTCTGTTGCAGTAGATAAAGGACAATCAACATTAGTTTCAAGATAAGACCGCAACTTCACCAACAGGGGCCTGCGTATATCCGCAGCTCTTTTGAGACAGAACTGCGCAAATCCGCACTGCTTATTCTTTTGCTCTGCGAGCTTTTCTTCAGATCCGCACCTTCACTTCTGACTTTCTGCGTAGACCCGCACTGTACCTTCTTCTCGCCCGCGTCCCTCGCACTTCACGCTTGACTGTGCTGCGTGCGCCTCGCACTGTGCCTTCTCCTGTACTGCGTACCCCGCACTGCGCCTTTGACTGTGCTGCGTACCCACGCACTGTGCCTTTGACTGCGCTGCGCACCCACGCACTGTGCCTTTGAATCGCCTGCGTACTTCTGATTAGGGCCAATTTTTCAGTACACCAATGTGCCACAGTCAGTTAGATCCACAGATCTGTTCATGCGCCTGAGAGATCACGACATGCCAATAGATTCACCTTAAGTTAAGTTATCTCCATGAATTAGATCTAGCTTTTAAAAACCTATCACCCAAAATTTCAGATTTTAAGATATTCAATTGCCAAAGTTCAATTTAGCCAAGTGATTTCCTTCCCTATTTATAGTCAAGCCCTTATTCACACCATGGGACAAAACCATCAATAACCAATACAAGGGATCCAAACCGGGGCTAAAATAGATCCTATACCACGTGCCAAACATAAGAAACCCCACGTGAGTGCGCTTTTTACTGCATGGAAGTATGTGCACTGGGGTCCGTACCTTCTGTTCGGACAACCTGCGTACATGACCGCAACTTTCTGAACGACGTACCTGCGGGTCCGCGCCTTTTGAACTGTAAACCTTCGAACCTCTTATTTTCATTATTTTGAGATCCTGAACAGACCATTGCCACTTGAGTGAGTTTCCATCAAGTATAACACCTGTATCATAGAGCCATAGAGCCATACCAGAATCATAATGCCAACAACCTCCCCCTTTGGATTTGATGGCAACCTCAAGATCCTCAACGTCATTCTCCCCCTTTGACATCAAGCGCAAAGGGTTTATGATCCCCCTAAGAACATGCTCCTCCTGACTATAAACCAGATCTGCAAAGAAGAATCACAAACCACTAAACACCATAAACGACCATGAAAGAGATAAAGACATATTATAGCCATGCTTAGATCAACATCCATGTTCTCATTCTGTGCTACCATAATGCCAACAACGCATCATATGCTCCCCCTGAACCTTTTCCGTTCGATCTTCGACCAATCCGCAAACCAACACATGTACGCATATACTCAGATGAACCTTGCATACAACCAACACTTGGAAGAGATTCAACAAGATGATGCATCAAAAACCCCCAGATTTTTCCTGAGGTATTCAAAAGTCTCCCTGGGCAGAGGTTTGGTGAGTATATCAGCAACTTGTTCCTTAGAAGGAACATACTCCAACTTGACCTTTTGTTCAAGCACTTGTTC
>APFE030140558.1:591-51531 GCA_000404065.3 Pinus taeda | reverse complement strand
TGGGTTTTTCTTCCCTTGGCATTTGGTCACAGTGCTCTTTCGCATGGCCCATTAGAACATGATAATTAGGAAATTAGTGCCTTAAGATTCAACCCCATCTTGATCCCATGTGAACACATATACGTAGTTACAAAGCTCTCATAGATATCCCTCTTGATCTTTATGTAAGTACTCAACCCAACTCAACATGGATTTTATTAAAACACATATATAGATATAATATATACATATATATAAACAAATTGTATGCCTCCTACACTTAAACGTGTCGCATCTTGGCTTATTGATTACATAATGACATATTTGTATAACGCATAGCTATTCCTCCTATAGTTTACAATTTATAAATCGAGGCCTACTAGACACATCATTTTCATATAGTTATCCAATTAATTAATAAAGGTTGTTTATATCTTCATACATAGGCCATTTATACTAAAATGCAGGCTCAGGATGAATACAGGAATAAAATCATTACTAAGAAGATATTCAAGAAGCACTTATATACATGAAATCACATTCCTTGTGGTTAACATGAGAATGTTATCAACACAATGGCTAGATATTCAAACATTTCAATGCAAGTAATTAATCATTAACGTAGATTACCCATCTTTTCATTCTCAAACAACTTAGGTTAATTTCAAGCTCAGAAATAACCACAATAAATGATCCATTATTTAAATATTTACACAAGATATTGATATTCCTCATTCATGCAGGTAACAATACTCCTCAACATTATCATGACATTGTTTTAGCACAATACATAGAGACATGATAATCACATGCACAAATCCATAAGAGAATATTTATCTTATAAAGAGATCCAGGAACTAATATTGGGACTACAACTCTACACCCAACCTTAAACACATTTCAACCAAACCTTTGTTGCAGTAGTCACTCTTGAGCCAAATTCTGGAGCTTAAGGAGGAATACTTAACACTGTAAAATCAACACTTCAAGTTGAAACATGGGCTGCAAAGGTAACCTATATTTTCCCACCAGCCAATTAGATATCCAAATAAACAAGGAGTCACTTCCCTCAACCTTTCTCAACATTTTACCACTACCATGTCACAAGGCCTAATCTCAATCAATCTCGTCAAAGGAGTCCTTTATAAACACAAAGACTAACATCTCTAATCTGTGAGACAAATACATTATAGTAAGGGAATGTTCCTTAGTGGAAAGCTACTGATAAATCAGTAGGTTCTTAAGACCACAAGCTTCCCATTGGTATTCCTCAGCCTCAAGAAAACCAATGTTCAATATCAGTGACTTTAACTTAGTCATCTTTCATAAAAGCGGTCCCTTGATTCATAGTGAATCACATCTCTAAATCAAGAGAATAATTATGTTATAATATGGGAAGGTTTTCAATTAGAAAGCTACTAATAAATTAGTGGTTTCTTTAGATCATAATCTTCCTAGTAAGCCACTACTCAATTTCAAGAGGAGGAGATCTTAATACGGGAAGTTTCATAAGCTAGATAAACTACCATGGAAGCACAAACACCATCCTTGATAGTTATTTATTTAGAGAGTGCATGGACCAATGTTCCCAACCCAAGGCCACACCTAATATTTCCTCAACCACATGAAGTACCTGGGTATCTCTATCTCTTAGCCAGTAGCTTCATCAATCCACAAACTTCCCATTGATTTCATTAGTCCTCAGACAAGCCACACATGGTGGTTTCTTCAGCCTTAGACAAAACCATTGTTCATATTCCTCAACTAGAAATCCCCCTTGGGCTTCCTTAGTTGGTATATTCCCGAGCAAATATCTTTGCTCCCCCTACATTTTTCCTTAACTGACTCTCAGCCTTCCTAAATAGAAGAATCAAATGTTACTAGGAGCCTTTCAACCTCCACTTATTTCCTTCTTTAGTCGTCTTTTCGCTAATGTGTTGCAACCATCTTCTTGGTTGTGTGTTGGCATGCATGTTTTATTTCCCATCCTTTAAATTGACCATGGCAGTTTTTCTCCCTTACATGGTCTACATGAACCAACCCCCCTTGGACAACATAGCCCACACTCTCCTTTTAATTTTTGTCCTTTCTTGGCTTGAATTTTTCTCCAAAAGACACATGGGCATGTCCTATATTTCTCTAATTTAATTTAATATGTCAATCCATTAAAACCACTCCATCAACTCATGACTGATATTTAAAATAACTAATTCCTCAATCAATATCCATCCTTGAGAAATGGAATTTTGTTCCTTTCTATCAAACCTTTTTAATTTATGGATGCATAATTACAAAGAAATATTTACGGTGTCTACAAGGGGAATTAATCCACAAGGGATGTCACACATCCCACCCCCTTAAACAAACATTGTCCTCGAGTTCTCATTCCCAAACAAAAATTAAAATATGCTTAACCAAAGCATAATGTTGGTTATATTTAAAATTACAACTCAATTACATTCAATTTTCATATAGGCAGTTGCTTGCTTAACAATTCAATACATATACAATCCATTAAATAATCCATCTTGTTAGCACTGTATAGTTTTCCTAGGCTGAGGAGGAAAATTGCAGAGGTAACCGCAAACCTATTTTGGAACCTTAATATAGCACTTCTAGCCTAGAGAGGGCTCTGTTTATTTTAATTTACAGTAAATTAGATGAATGAATGTTTCAGATTTGAGGCTATTTATAAATATCGAAAGGCATGTTTTAAAGTTGTGGTTGCAAGGTAAAAGAGAGGTTCGTTGGGCATGGATTCATAATAATGTTCAACAATCAATCATAAATGAATAAAGAAGCTAAAACAAGGTGAGGTAGGTAAACTCATGGATCTTACAAAGTTGTTGCAGTATGGGTGAGATGAATGAGAGAAAGAATTTGTTAAATATAAAGCATACATAGATGAATTTTATATTTAATTTCAGAAGAAAAACATTAAAATTGCTTGACAAGCCAAAGCAGAGTACTATGATAAAATTCCAATCATAATCTTCTTGTAAACAATTAAGAAGGAGAATCCATGTAAAAGCTAGAAGGAATGACAAATTTACAAAGAGAGATACATCACCATTTGTCTGACACAAGAATCCTAAAACAAAATTCAATCCTATGTATTATTGAATTGATTACTTGTAATGAAATTCACAACTTACAATATCAAAGGAAATATATTCTCTTTACTCCACAATCAACCCTTTCTACATTCAAAATCATCCACTATATACAAAATATTGTTTCTAGATAAAAGGAGGTAGAAACCCACCTATTCCCCAATACATGGAACTGATTTCATGAAGATAGCGAACAAAAAATCACTATTATAGAAACTAGGAAAGTATCTTTGACTATTACTTACAACCTTTCCTACACACCTAATACATTGAATTTGTACAAGATATCATTAGTGAAGTATTTTCATGATAAAACATAAACAATTACATGATAAAAACCTTCCTTTGCCAAACTTGAGGTAAAAAAAAATTGTCCAAAAAGTTGACTGTATATTTTCGCAACACCTATGCACAACAATTAATATTTTTTAGATATATCCCGAATGGTGAATTGTATTGAGTTGATTTTTCGTCAGCATGTTAATATAATCATAATTCTCCCCCACAAAAAAAAAAATAAATAAATAAAATTGAGCTAAATATTACACACTTACTTCGAAAAAATTCAAAAATGTTTTTAGATGATGGTGGCTCATTTCATCAAATCTGTGAAGAATTTTAACCTGAAATTAAATGGGTTTATTCATCTTATCCCCATGCATCCACTATACAAATTTCATGGTAAAAAAGTACAGGGTTTAAGACATATGGTGAAAATATGTTGATTATGTGCATGCGCAACAACTAACTGCTCTCTCTCTGTCTGCATAAACTGATTTCACATTGATCAAAACTCCTATTTGATGCCTTTTTCACTGTAATAAATGAATCCATTCCTTGTAAGTACAATTATTTTTCCAAAAATGCCCTTTTCAAGAAATCATAGTCTTGATGCTCATCCATTGTGCAACACCTGTGGGTAGCAGCTGTCAACTCGTCTTTTTACTTCTTTTCTCTTCTTCAACTTCCTCAACCAACAAGTCTAACTTATTTCTCTTCCTCTTTCTTCTGGCTTCCTTGACTTCAATAAGCCTTTTCTTCATCAACCTAAGCCTTCTCTTCGTGAGCAGTATTTTCACATATGGGTTCTTCACTTGCTTATGCAGAGGCAAAGTCCATTTTAGCTTTTGTTTTTCCCTTTGAAGAGTAGGAAAAGAAGCTTCCACCTCTTTAAAGAAGGCCATCTTATCATTATGGTCTTTCTCTTCTTCTCTAGAGTTACCATTGCTAAACACAAGACTCTGAAGATACAAAACTTGGGCTAGGGTTTTATGGTTTCTCAAGGTTGGTAGTTCAAGAAAGAGTTGGAAATGTTTTTCAAACCCTAAATGACTAAAACAATACAAAGAGACCACAATTTCTAACTGGTAATGAAAAGAGATGAAAATTCTATGTTTTGGCCCATGTGTAGCACCCCAAACGTAACAATATAGGGAACAATTCTTCAATTGACCAAAAAAAAGCTCCACACACTTCTAAACTCTTTAGAACCACTTATAATTTCAAATTTATTGGGGCTGACACACCAAAAATTGCAAGTTTTCAAGACAGGAAAATAGGTGGAAGAGAGCATTGTTTTTTTGTGCATCACTAAGGAAATGAGAGGAAAATGGTGCAGAACAGTGATCATCTCAGCTTCTAATAAACACTATAAATTTTGATAATTTCATACAAACTCTCTTATGTAGAAAAATTGGGGTTTAGAGGCCATCAAAAAGGATGAAAATTACAAGATTGTGTGCATGCAAAACACCTGTGTGCACAACACTATGTAAATAGGAAATCCAGGGCTTCAAACTCAGTTTTTAGTTGGAAAATTGGTAAAAATATTTCAAATTATGATATGATAAAATCTCCAAATCAACACACACACCTGGAACCCACATTTGATGAAGAAAAATGATTCTTTGAGCTATGTACAACTTTCCCTATAGCTTATCAGCGGCAACAAAATTGATCTTTTTCAAAATATCCTAGAGATGAAATATCTGCGAACTCTAAAGGTTAAAGGATGAGCTTGTATGCAATTCTAATGGCTTTGAAGAAAAAACCACTCCTCCTTTGGCAATGATGGTAATTTATAAAGATTAAAGGATGAGCACAACAAAAAAGGATATTTCCAAATTGAAAATGATTGTTGTACATCTGTTGATGTTACCCACAACTAATTGTTCTTTAAAACTAATTGACATGACTCTAAAGTGACTATTATGACAATAACCACACAAATGACTCATGATGATAAAATCCATCATGACATGACCCCTTTAACTTCCATAATGACTGTTTATCTCCATGACTTCAAATTTCAAATTATGACCCCTTAGGGACCTGTTGAAGCCTCAAAAATCGTTGCAACAACAAAGGGGAAAACCACCTGGTCCAGACCTTGGTTAGCAGCTCCTCTTCTGTTTGGTGTAGTGGCTCTAACTAGGGATAATGGGACCAGTTTCCCAAAAACAATTTTGATGGTGTTGGTGGGGTGACATATGATGTAATGAGAATATGATTGAGTTAAGTGCAATCTAATCTAACTAATAAACACATGCATATATCCTAGTTTAACACTATTCAACTATAAATATACCTGAGAATTAAATACAATATGTGATCTAAAATGATGTGCTACAGCAATTGGTAATAAATATCATTCAACTGCAATAAGAAATTAAATCATTTAACAGTAATCGTTTTGGATAAATAGTTAGAAAAAATGATTAAGAAAGGTATATCGCATATAAAATCATTCATGTATTCAAAATAAAGTAAAAGGTAACATCATACAAAAGTGGAATAATGCTAAACTATAATTCACGCTTTCACACATAAAACAATTTAAAGAAGAAGTATTACCTAATACATAAGTAAAACAAGATCATAAGATAAAAGTACCATATATGATGAGTCCTCCTCATGTGTTTCAACAATATTAACCCAATCTCAATCAATCCAACACATTCAAAGAGTAAAAAAGTGCATTTCAATAGAGCATGTTAGATATTTGAAAGAAAATAGATCATGTTCCGCCATCAGAACCTCCTCAAAAGTACAGAAGTGCAATGTTTCAAAGAATGTTTCTGATAAAAAATTTGGACCCCTCTCTAAATGCATGAGAGGGGTTTAAATAATAAACTATAGGTCCTAAAATAGATTATTCCAAAAAAATAGCTGAGGTTTAAACGAATTTCCTCAGAATATGTAAAAAATAAAACTAAAAGAAAATTAAATTACATGACTAACTCCTTTGGACTTGATCTCTAAGATCACAAATATCAGTCATTGGCTTGAGCCGGGTCGATTGGTTGATCACAGATTTTAACTGCCCCGCAAATATAACGTCCGTTAGTGCTGGCACCATATTTTTATTGAGGCTGTTAAGCACCTCAAAGTCATTCACTGACTGTATGGTTTCATTAAAAACTGCTAGTATGCTTCCCAATCCAGCCTACTTAGCTGTCTGATTGCCTCCTCCTTTTCCTACGCTACTTTTCTCCACTGCTATTCTAATTGTTTGACATTCCTGGTATACTTTCCGTAACCGAATTGGCACCATGAAGATTTTCGTTGATGGCTACTATTATGTTGTTTTTAGTTTTTATTGCTATTGTTGCTTCCCTTTATGCTTGTTTCAACCAAGAATCCCAATCTGTGAATAAGATGTCTTTATGATATTCCTCTAGCATTGGTAGGTCAGCCTTTCTACCATCCTCTTATTATTTCCATGTGATAAATTCAGAAATATTTTCATGGATTTTTTCATACTCAAGTCTCATGTCAATGACTTGGTTTGTTAGCTTATCACTGGTTTTGCAGTAAGGACTTATCTGTGGGATCTTCTGGCAAAGTACTTCCTTCTGTTGCATTAGTTGGGAATTAAGACTGAGTGCTTCCTTTATGAACTCATCGATTTTCAGATTATCCTTAAAATTATCTATCATAGCTTGTATCCGTGCATCACTTTCTACTAGGTTGGCCTGATGTTGTATTCTCATCTGTTCAAATTCCCGTTGGAGTTGGGCTACTTGTAATTCTACTTGCTAATTAGATTTTTCCTAAGCTAATTTTTGTTCTAACAACAGAATTATTTGTTCTTTTTCCTTAACCAGCATTTGGACCTCTGTCGCTTTGTCAATAGTCATTGTGGCACAGGCTCCTGTGTATTGCAACAATTTTGTGAGATTTTCAGATGGGTCAATGGGCGAGGCCTTCCAAACAATGTCCATTGGTTCATTTTCAGAAGTTGTAACAATCACAACGTCCAACTTTATTTTCTTCCTCTCTCACTTGACTATAGCTTTGTGGGTAGGACTATAAAATAAATCTAGTGGAGGTATTTCTACTCTCAAAACAATTTCTAAAGTAGGAGTAATAGGAATGATTTCAACGTCCCGAGTGCCCTGAACTCCTTCCTCTGTCATTTCCAGATTTGACTTGTGGTGGGTTTGCTTAGGATTCTATATCTCAGATGTTTTCTCATGGTTTGAATCTACGTGAAGATTTTTGTTGAATTTTTCCCATTCCTATTCCAAGTCAATAATTAGGCTTTTACTTGACTAATTTGATGTAGAGGCAATTTCTGCTTGTTTCCTTGCTGATTTTTTCTCAACCGTCTCTTCTGTAGTTCCAAATGTGTCATTCTCGAACTATTTATTTGTGTTTCATCGTCCATTTTGAGACTGTTGTTTTGAATGCTCTAACTCATGTGTAGATCTCTCTTGGGTTTCTTCTTCAGAGTTTTCTTTGGAGTTTCCCTCCAAGCTTATACTGGGAGTTAGCTTCCTTATTGATTCTATCTGCAATAGATCCAATGGGACCTTCAATAATATTTTTTTCCCTATACACATGGAAAGCCCTAAGATCATTTTGGGTTAAAAGTTCTCATGCCAAATGCAACACTTGTGAATATATTTATGCCTGTAGGAAGAGGTCATCAAAGGCATCCCTTTCGTGGGTGAATGACTTCACTTTTACCATAGTAGTAAAATTCTTAACAATGTCGTTTGGGTCATACTGCCTTCCCTTTAAGTGTAGCTAATTTAAGATATTTAATAAACTCTGCTTCTTTGCATGCATGTCAAAAATAATGTAGCGCAAATGCACCACATTGTAATGGGAATGTAGGCCAAATAGCCTTCTTCTTCTCTTTCAGTACTCTGCTTAATCCACCTTCCCTTGTTGTTTGGTACGCTATTTCTCTGGCCATTAATTTTTTGGGGACATAATATGGGAGAAGATGCGGTGAAGCGATGCTCCCGAATACTCTGATGTAGGTAAAGTTTTCTTCCCCAAACCATCTGGCTACTGGTAAGATATCTATCTCGGCCTCTTTAGAAAACCTAGGGGCGGTTCTATTGTACACTTCTTTATGGATGGGTAGCATAACTCCTTGACATATTTTATAAAAATGGGGGTGAAATTGAGATTTCACAAAACCTTATGGTACATATGGATGTGAAGCAGGTCTTATACAGTCCACTTCCATCCCATATTGGTAAATTTAGAACTAAAACAAATTGCATCCATTACAAAAGCACTCATGAGAAAGGCGGGAAACACTCTTAGAGAATAATTTCTCTTCCTTTTATATTCTATAATAGCCTTAGGAAAATTGTTTGACAGACTTTGAGCCCAGTTAATTATTGTTTCATTCACTACTACGTCTATCAATGGGAGATATTCTGAGGAAAACTTGGTGCTATCAGGTTTACTGAGCAATCTACATAGCATTGTTGTTGCAAAACTAGGAGGTGGATAAATGGATGTCATAGAGTACATACCTGTTTTATCTCATTTGAGCTTTCCTTTGTTTGATGTCCAAGTTTGTGTGACGTCTGCTGGGTCTTCATTTTCCTTGGAAATTTTGTTAAGGAACTGTTTTTTGTAGATCTTCTCTGTCTCTAGTAATTGGCACATGAGTCGTAGGTTGTCTGCTGAAAAAGACCCCATGACTTCTTGCCTCTGGTTCCTGAATGTTTGGTCTGCAATGTCTACCTTGTCAATTACCCATTTGACCATGTCTGTATATGGGATTATCTTTGGTCAATACTATGCAGTGCAGGAAAGAACATGTTGTCTCAAAATAGGAGGCATCAGATGACTCCTGGGAATCTGTCATGGCCTTTGTTTCCAATGGCCTGGGGTGCTCCTCCTCTAACAAGTTATACATGGCCTCCCATGTTGTAGTTCCTCCATCTCTGCTACACGTATTATCAAAGAAAATAGGAATCATTTCAGATTTCTCGAACACAACTACCTTTCCGTTCTTTCTCGTTATTTCTAACAATGCTCCCTGCAGATTTTTCCTGAAATGGAGCAAAGCGGAAGTTATCATATAAACAAAAGTAATAATGACAATGTGAATGAATGATACAAATAACTTGAAAAGGTGATAATAAAGGAGTTTTAATCAAATGCATATGAAAAGATATCGTATCACGTCGAGTCACTTTTTTAACATAAATATCATTAACCTATATTAAATAGCCAATAATGGTCCCTTATCACTACCTTTATTTCTCATTAATGTACCGCATCACAAAATGGGAAGGAAAACTTTTAAGGTGGCGGACTTAACTTGCAATAATGTCAGTTTTGATATTTCGATGCAATATCTCAAATTGCATTATCGCATATTTGTCTATATGATTTCTCAAAGTTCTTCGGGATTCTGTGGGATGTGAGAAGCGGGATAAGCAGTATATTATTTTTTACTTAGAGTGTAGTTTGTTTGAAAGAGTAATTATCTTATAAAGTGCTTTTCACCACGTGGCGGACTTAAGTACCATTTATGACATTGGATTTTATCAGTTTCAAACTCTATCGCATTTTACAAGATCCCACAATTCATAAGATTTAGTCCTTTTTAAGTATCTTGAGGCGATGCGATAAGGTTCACTTATCCTATCGCAATATCGCATTTTGCACGTTTCAACATGCTTTATGGGTTTTTGTCCTTTATGAGCGCCGATGTACGATTGTGATATGGGATTTATTAAATAGGAAATGTCATAGGTCTTAGCTTTAAATAAAAATCCCAATGATATTTAAGTTAGTCGCAGTGATCCTTTTGATCGCAATTCGCGGGTTTTTCTTGCTTCATAAGGCTTTTGAAACACTTGGTCCAGTGCTATGTGAAAAGGTGAGCATTGCTATTTTTCAAAGGGTTTTGACTTCATATTTGGATTTAATCTTAAAAAAAACTTAAAATAAAGTGTCTAAGTGCTAAATTGTTTTTTGAAGGATTTTATCAAGGGTCCCTATTTATTAATAGAATATTAGCTATTACATCAATAAATGGGGGGTTGTTGAATAACACAATAGGACATTACAATTAAAATCAAGACTAATAGACCTCTTTTGACACACATATTTACAATGACTTGACCAATTTGAGACTTTTGTATAAAGACCATTTACATTATGATACTTGGTGAATTCATAGGAAAAATCTTGCAAACAGACCCCCAAAATGACTAGTTAGGCAAACACACTTTTATTCCTATATTATAGGACTCTAACATATCTCTCAGTGGCTCTTTTGTAGTTTTCTTAGTGATTTTTCTGCACATTTTGATATCTTCAAGTTATTGTTGTTCCCCTTTTCATTTAGGTTCATTCACTCGAAGTGGGCAGTCCAATGTCCTGCATAACAACATACATTGCCTCATGAGATTCGTTGTAGTGGAAATCAACATTGAATTCAAAACATGCCCTTATGAAACAATCCCTCCATGAGGATAATCCCTACAATATGTCTCAAGGACATTAGTAGTTATTATTTCACAAGGATGGGCCATGATAATGATATATAAATCATAATGGTACTTCACACATTTATGGATACATTAACATATTTATGAACTCGGCATGTATTTACTTATTTCATAAGGTTAAGATTGAGAGAAAAACATGTATCAATGCGAAGCATGCATGGGATTGCAATCAATGTTAACAAAATTTTGCCAAGGAATTAGTTATCCAATTCCTTTATTGCTTATGGTTTCAAACCCTACTATTATGATGGTTTCTAATAAGAAGTCTATCTTATGAACAACACCTATGGCTTTTCATTGCATAAGAATATAGGGATGCCTTTCCGTGCATATATGCATTGGTCATGCACTTTAAAGGTTTATAAAACCTCCCCTTTTATGTCAGTCACATGGTTGTTGTGTCACTATCAATTTATTCTCATGGACCCAACTATCCCAATTGGTTGTCTCGCTCTTCCTTCCTGCCTTCAACTACTTTTAATTCATGCATTGTTCTTCATTTGGGTCTTTACTTTCTTATTGGGTTCCACTCAGCTCTTCCCTAGAGCTCCTTCACCTTACTTCAACATCCAACCATTTTCCCAAGGCCCTCAATAATAGAAGGCAATAATAAAACAAAAAATGAAAAATTCATAAAAGTTCATACAACAATACAAAACCATAAACAAGGTAGCATGGACATGCAAAAATACATAATAAAAATGGAAAATCAAGAATAAAATCAATCATAAAGCACAAACTACATGGTAGTACACAATCACCACAAATCAATCCCCATAAGTTCTTATATTTTTTAACATTTCATGAGTGAGAGCTCAGCCTGGCCCCTCTTTCATGGTTTCATTCCATCTCTTTATTGAATTCAACCACAAAAATTAAATTCAACCTCTGCAAACTTTATTTCAAATTTAATTACATTGCTTCAAAAATTAAAAAAATGATAGGTCATCCACATCTGATCATCCATCTAGACCATTGATGTTAGGTGACTAGATTTCCTATTTTCCATGGTCGTGTGGGTTTCATGCATGTTCTAAGCCACCTCACAGATTGTCTCATCTTCTTGAATGTTGCACCACCTTGATCCATTATTCTTGTGTTGTGGGCATTCCTTTCTTAGGTGTTTCTCTATGTAAGTCCAACACTTGAATGATCCTCTTCCATAGCCTTTGACCTCTTCTCCTACAAACTAAGTAGGTCATCCTTCATCAAAAATGTTGAAATTCTATTGAGTTTCACCATTATTGGTTGTGAGAATTATTTCCTTTTCCCTAGGTTGTTAACATAGATTTTCCTAGCTACTTGTTTCTTCTAGAGTTCAATTTTCCTTTTTCCTTCAAACTAGCCTTAAGCTTTGGTTTGTTCATGGATTTCTTATAGTAGTTATTTAGCTTTTAAGATACATCCTCCAAGGTTTGTGCCTCATCAATTTTTTTCTAATTGAAAGACTACAACAATCCATTGATATATCTTTGAATGTTTTCCTTTTCCTCCTTGAGGTATAGCACATACTGCAATAGCTCAAGGAATTTAGTAATGTACTCCTCATCAAACATCTGCCCCATTTTGAGTTCATATAACTCCTTGGCATTGTTGTCAAAATTCCTTTCGGACAAGTAGTTTTCCTTAAAGTATTCCTCAAATCCTTTCCATGATAGCTCCTCTTCTCTAATTTCTTGTATATTCTTTAAATCATACCACCATATATCAGCCTTACCCTTCAATCTAGAGATAACCACCCTTTTTTTTCATATTCTCCGAGTAGTTATGAACTTTGGATAACTCTTTCATCCTTGAAAACCATGCTTAAACATATTCTTGTTTCTTTACCTCATGATCAAATGGAGGAGTCTTTGATTTATTAAATTCCTTTGGTACATAATTTGTTTTGCTCCTTTTACAATGATGATGATGATGATAATGGAAATGTCTTATATGGGTTTCCTCATATTATTGCACATGGGTGCTTGTCTTTATCTCTGGAGTACTCAATGCACGGGGACCTTCACTAACAAAGCAATACCATATCATGTGTGTTCATATTGAGGCATAAAAAATGAGGAAAAACTAAAATAATATATTGAGGATATAATACGGGGCAACAGGGTTTTTATATATTGTTTAGAAATATGAGTTTATAAGGTATTGTTTATACAATACATTTTTCACCCAGCGGAAAAAGAAATTGGGTTGGAGAAATAGAGGTTCTGGACTATTGTGGGAGTATCGAGAGTGGGAAGGAGAAAGAAAAAACTATGCTAATATTAGGTCCATAGTAGCCTAATATTCAAACCTAAGGCCCTAGTGTTGACATGCAATTCATGGAAATCTTAAATTCTTAAAGTAAAAGTGACATTCTCCTTTATCTTTCATTTTTATCCTTTTACTTAAATTTTTAACATTACTATGAAATGACTCGGGATGTTTGAGAGTGGTTCTGACCTCAATAGATTTCATATGGAGAAAGTAGATTTTTATATCTCACTCAAAATCCAATAGACTTATTAGTTTTTCAGGATTTCAGGAATGGAGGGATTGCAATGTTTCCATTGGAATTTGTCATGTAATATGGTATGAACTCATATTTAATCAATAGAATCAATCTCTCTATGTACCTTGATGTTAGTTTAATTAGCTTTCAAACTCCTCTATCATGACCCTACTAAAAATATACCTGTCACTCAAACAAATCCTTGACTTGACATGCTATGTTTTTTCTATCTTATGTTAATACTTAGAGGGTAATATTAATGATAAAGATCACAAGATAGGCAACAATTTTGTTGATATGTAGTTATTTGTTGTAGCATGACTTTTTAGATGTTAAAGGCCATCCAAAGCCTATTTGTTGATGTATTTTCGGTTCAGAGATGGATTTCACTCAACGTTATTTTGGTTATGTGCACCCTTACATGCTATATAAATGAGAACTTGTAATCCCTCTACTTGATGAAGATTATAACTACTATATGAATGATGTTATATGGTTTAATACATGTTTTTATGTTTTTTTATCACAAATTCATCATTCTACATGCTTTTTTGACATATATGCATTAACATATATAAAAATATATTATACAAAATTCACTTCCCAAAATCACTCAAAAACCTGGGAGCTTTTGAAACTATCACTCCTCGCTCTTGCTTCCACTATCACTACCCGCTTCTACTCCCGCTTCCTGCTTCTACTCCCACTCTCACTCCCAAGAAGCCTTGCTCCTGAGTAGACATTCATCACATTACTGATACCTCTATGATCTATGTCTAACGCGTGTGTTAATATTTTTTAATTATTTCTTAGCTAGTGATCCTCCCAATGATGAGGCAATAGAGAAGACAAAAATTATGGCACCTTCACACTTTCCTTACATTATTGATGGACATGTTTAATGAAAGTGAAGGAGACAGTGATACCGACTATTGATTGGTAGAAGGAACATGCATGCCACATGATATAACAAAACAGACTATTGCAATTTAGAAGAGGGTGCACACATGTTAAGGGCACACGTCACACCTTCAATTAATTCCAGTTTAATTTTTGTTTCAAATTTAGAAATTTAAGTTTTTTATGGAGTTTTTCTATTATTAAAGCTTTTATTTTGTTATTTTTAGCATGCATGATCTATTCTTACTAAGAGGGTGCAGATCCTTAGTCAATTAGAATATTTATTCATGAGAAATTCCCATCCTAGGTAGAGGACAGAGATCTCAATGAAGCATGCATGCTCAAGTTCGTCTTTTGATGGAGACACACTTACTTGGCACTCTTACCATGAAACTATGGTGCCCTAGGTGATAAGATTAGGGCTAAGATTTGAAAAAGTCCAACCCGATAGGAATTTTCATGTGTCCATATTCATTGCACTTTCTCTCCTCTTCCTGTTCTATAAGTGAGATGAAAGGTGCATCATTGTCTTGGTTATCGAGGTTTTGTTTTGAACTGTTGTAGTATATCTTTTTCAATATTCAATAGAAGATAGATTCAATCGAGAATTCAAATCTATGTGTTTTCCATTCAAATTTTCTGTAGTATGTATTTGTAAATCAACCAACTTATATCTGCCTCTTTTTTATTGAAACTTTCAAATTTTCAACTACCTAGTATTTAGGTAATTCTTTCTAGGTGAAAAATCCACTTACCATTGTTAATGAAAATAAAAGGATACAAATATAAAGGGGTATAAAAAATGTTAATGAAAAAATGGATACCTACAATATCTAGTGAAAATAGGGGCTTTTTAAATTAAGGTGTGTTGGGTTAGTATTCGTAGGGGGTTAAATAAAGTGATTTTTAGAGGTATTTTCCAATACGTAGTCAAATTAGGGGTATTATTTAGTATGCCACGAACACACTTGCTATGTTAGATGTTCATTGAGTGGTGACCCCGTGACTCAATGGAGTGTTTTCCTTTACTGTGTTCTCACTTGAGTGTATGTGCCTTCTCTTAGATTCACCTCCAGACACATGGTTGTTTTTTCACTATCCATTTACTCTCATGGACCCAACTAGCCCAATTGGTTGTCACACTCTTCCTTCCTACCTTCAACGGTTCTTCATTCATGCATTGGGATTCATATAGGTCTTTACTTTTCTAATTTGGATCCACTCAACTATTCCCTAGAGCTCCTTCACCTTGCTTTGACACCCAACCATTTTCCCAAGATCCTCAAGAATGGAAGGTGAGAATAGAAGAAAAAAATGAAAATATAATAAAATTTCATACATTAATACAAAAACATAAATAAGGTAGCATGCCCATGCACAAATCAATAATAAAAATGGAAAATAAAGCATAAAATAAATCATAAAGAATAGATTACATGGTATTCTAGAATCAACACAAATCAATCTCCATTACTTGTGATATTTTTCAACATTTCATGATTAAGATCTCATCCTGAGCCCTCTTCATGGTTTCATTGAGTCTTTTTATCGAAATCAACCCCAACAATTAAAATCAATCTTAGGAAATTTATTTACAATTTAATTACATTGATTCAACAAACAAAAAATGGATAGGTTGTCCACATCTAATCATTCATCTAGACCATTGATGCTAGGTGACTAGATTGCCTATTTTCCATAACCGTGTGGGTTTCAAGCAAGTTTTGAGCCACCTCCCAAATTGTCTTGACTTATTGAATATCTTGTAGCCTTGAACCATCATTCTTGTGTTGTGGAGAACCCTTTCTTAGGTGTTTCTCTCCACAAGTCCATCACTTGAAGGGTCCTCTTCCATAGCCTTTGGCCTCTTCTCCTATGGCTTGAGTAGGTTATCCTTCATCAACAATGTTGAACTTATATTGAGTTTCACCATTATTGGTTGTGATACTTCTTCCCTTTTTCCTAATTTGTTGACCCATATTTTCCTACTTGTTTCCTCTAGAGTTGAAATTTCCTTTTGTCTTCAAATCAGCCTTAAGCCTTGGTTTTTTCATGGATTGCTTATAATAGTTCTTTATCTTTCTAGATGCATCCTCTATGGTTTGTGTCTCATCAAATTTGATGATGTCTTTGAAATACTATGACAATCCACTAATATTTATTTGAACTTTTGTATTTTCCTCCATGATGTATGGCACATACTACAACAACTCAAGGAATTTAGTAACATAGTCCTCATCAGACATCTGCCCCATTTTTAGTTCATATAACTCCTTGGCCTTGTTGTCAAAATTCCTTTCAGATAGGTATTTTTCCCTAATGTATTCCTTAAATTATTTCCACAATAGCTCTTATTCTCTTATTCCTTTTACATTCTTTAAATCCTACCACTAGATATCAACCTTTCCTTTTAGGTTGAAGATAACCACCCTTTTCTTCATATTCTGGGAGTGGTTATGAACTTTAATGAACTCTTTCATCCCCAATAGCCATGATTCATCATCTTCTACTTTCTTTACCTCACCATCAAATGGAGGGGCCTTTTGTTTCTTAAATTTCCTTGGTACATATTCATTTTCACTCCTTTTACAATGATGATGATGATAATGGTGATATCTTACATGGTTGGCCTCATATTGCTGCTCATGGGTGCTTATCTTTATCTCTAGAGTACTCAATGAAATATTTCTCTTTACTGTGTTCTCACTTGAGTGTCTGTGCCTTTTCCTGGATCCTTTGCCATCTATCCCATTAGCTCTTTCTTCTTTTCCCAAAGGGCTCAACCTTCTACTATGACTAATCCCCAAATCATATCGCCTTTGCCTTTGTAATTCTAATATCCTTTGCAATATGACTGCATTGACTTCTAATATTTTCTCTTATGCTTTGGAAGCCTTTCATTGTCAACATTACAACTCCTTATTTCTACAGTAAGATCCTCATCATATTGATTAAGTCGGGAGAATATACCCATCCTCCTTATTCAACCGATCTCTCTTCCCACCCATGCTCTAACTGCTTAGAACTATACTCTGCCATCCTCCTTTTCATTCCTTGGTCCTTTAGTTCTATATTGTACCATCCTTTGTTTTTCATGTGGTTTTTGATATTAACATGTTTTCATACACACACATAACTTATAGAGTTAAACATACATAAGTGCATCATGTAGATTATCACCTTGATTTTTTCTCGGAGGTTGTTGGTATGAGGCTAGATGAAACAAGTTATTTCAAGTTAACACATTCGTCTCAATGAAATAATGTCAAATCATCAATACTATGCTGCATGAATATATAATACACCAAGAAACACACCTAATAAATAAAAAAAATAGTGCATATGATCAACTGACACAAAAATCAGGCTTCTAACATGTATCATAAGGCTTTAATGCCTTACTTGATTTCCAAAGGTCCAATGTTGAACCTTCGTCTACATATTTTCTTTGATAGAACCCATAAAATCCAAGTGTTGAACCTAGAAGCTCTAATATGACTCTGTAACACACCCCCTTCCACTCTTCATCCCACTAAGATTGAAAGAGGCTAGTAACTAAGATGAGTCAGCCTCTAAGTTTCTAGTTATGGAAATGAGGTCAAGATTTTTCAACCTTTTTCAAACTCTTCAAAAATTAAAATGGGCAACATTGTTGTGATTGTCTCATCATGACCTTACTAATGGTATAGAAAAAATGATTTAAATCCCAAATCAAAATACATGCATTCAAATATTATCCTATTGGATAGTGTTACATCACCTAACCTACCCCGTCATGCCCATGAGGTCCCTATGTGGGACCCATGTGGCTAGAAAATCATAAGCCTCATTAATGCCACTTTGTAGCACTACCTCAGCTATCAACCCATTAATGTCTAGTACCATGGTTCTCAAGGATGAACTCACATTTTGTAGATAACATATATATATGAAACACGAGGACATGAGCCCCTCTATTTCCACCTCACCTTGAGGATAAAATCCTAAGCATTTCCTTCGTAGTCCCCCATTGAACCACTAAAGAAGAACCTCTAGGGTTATATGGAACACCATTCCACCAAGCCATCATATTAATCCACCGGGGAGAATTCAACCAATCATATGATTTAACCTACCATCATGGACCCTTTCTCCAATCCATTACACTACCTTTCACTCACAGTCATGCGCACGTGGGCTCCACCACTACCACATTTCCCTGGGGATTGAATCTTGTTGAGATTTCACCCAACTCCATAAGAAATTGTCAGAGACAAGGCACCAAGGTGACATAATCCTCCACGTGGCTCCCTCTAGGTGTTCCATGTGTCACCCATTTACTAGCAAATTTGCCCCACCAAGCTTATGAATCTGACTGAAATGTGTCTTCGTCTCAGACTGCCACGTCACCCAAATGCCACGTCACCTCCCATGCTAGTCCTGGGTCCTCCTAATCTTCTGTTATTTGGTAAGAAAATTCTTTGACATTATAAATAAATGTGGGGTCCTCTGCCCTGTTTCATTGAACGCCTAGAAAATGACCCCACTGTGCCACATCATCCTAGTGGAAATCACCTTGGTCTCCCTTCGAAATTATCAGGGTACTTCCTCGGGATATGTGGACAGTCATTATCGTCCAATAGAATCCATGACTCATATCTCTCCAACCTTCGAGCACTTATTCATAGACCCATATGGCTTATAAGGTTTCAGTCTTTGTGCTCCTTTGGACCCTAAACTTACATCCTCGTGGCATAAGAATATATATAGTTTCCTCTTTTCTTCCCGTGATACTTGGTCATGACACTCTTTCACATGGTCTATTACAACACAACAGCCAAGTCCTTAGTTCCTTAAGGTTCAACCCTTGCTCGATCCCATGCGAGCACATATATGCAGTTACAAATCTCTCAAAGTTATTCCTCTTCATATTTATGTTACACAACCAAAATTGACCCCTAGCCTATAAACACACACACACACACACACACACACATATATATATACACATACACATATACATATACATACACATACACATATACATATAAATGTGATATCCCTCTTGATCTTCAATGTACCTCATCCTCACCTAACATTACATAATGATGTATATGTATAAAGTCAAGCTATTCCTCCTACACTTTACAAATTTTAAACCAAGGACTACTAGCCACATCATTTTCATATAGTCATCCAATTAATTAACGTTGGTTGTTTATCTCTTCATAAGCAGGTGATTTAGACCAAATTCTAGGCTTAAGAAGGATATAGGAATAAAGCCATTCCTTAAAAAATATTCAAGGGGCACTTCTATAGAAGACATAACATTCCTTGTGCTTAACATGAGTAGTTTGTCAACACACTAACCTATATATACTACCTATATTCTCTTTCTCAAGCAACTTAGGTTCATTTCAAGCTCAAAAATAACCATAGGAAATGAGCCATTCCTTAAAATCTTTAAACAAGATACAGATATTCCTCATTCATGAAGGAAATAATAGTCCTCAACATTATCATGACATTATTTCAGCACAATAAATAGAGACATGATAATCACATGCATAAAGACATAATATAATACTTATCTTATAAAGAGATTTGGAAACTAAAATTGGGACTCCAACTATCCACCCAACCTTAGATACACTATAGCCAAGAATTTCTTACAGCGATCACCCCTAAGCAAGATTCCAAAGCTTGTGGAGAAGTGCTTAAAACTATAAAATCAATACTTCCACCTAAAATAGGGCCTCCAAAGGTAACCCACCTTTTCCCACTAGCCATTCAGATAACCAAATGCACATGGACTCACTTCCCTCAATTGTTCTCAACCATTTAGCGCTACCATGTCATAGGGCCTGATCTCGATCAACCTCATCACAATGTTCCTTTATAAACAAAAATTATGATATCTCTAGTCCAGGAGAAAAATCTCATTATCATATGCGAAGGCTCCTCAATGGGAAAACACTGATAAATCAGTAGGTTCTTCAGACCATAAGATTCCTAGTGGTATTCCTCAGCCTCAAGAAACTGAATGCTCAATCTAAGTAACTTTAAATCAGTCATCTTTCGTCACAGGGGTCTATTGTTTCACAGTGAATCACATCTTTAAATCAGGAAAGTAATATTATTATAATGTGGGAAGGTTCTTTAGTGGAAATCTACTAATAAATTAGTAAGTTCTTCAAACCACTAGCTTCCCAGTGGTTTCATTAGTCATAGGAAAGCCACTCTTGGTGGTTGTTTCAATGCTTATGTAAGCAAAAACTCAATTTGAAGAGGAGGAGAGCTCAATATGAGAAGGTTCCTCAGCTAGATAAACTACCATGCAAGAACAAAGGTCACACTTGATAGGTATTAGTTTACATAGTGCAAGCACCAGTGTTCATAGCACAAGGTTAGACCTGGTATTTCAATAGTCACCCCAAGTACCTAAGTATCTCTATCTCATGGCCAATAGCTTCATCAATCCAAAAACTTCCCAATGGTTTCATTAGTCATAAGGCATGCCACACATGGTGGTTTCTTTAGCCTTAGTAACCTATATCTATTCCTCACCCACAAATCTCTCTTAGGCTTCTTCAACTAGTGCATTCTTGAGAAACTCCCTTTGTACCCCCTCCCTTTTCCCTTAGATAACTCTCAACCTTTCTGAATGTAAGAATCAAATGTTACCAGTATCCTTTCAGCCTTCGCTTATTTCCTTCTCTACCCGTATTTTTTCTAACATATTGCAACCATCATATTGGTTGTGTTTGGACATGTACGCCCTATTTCCCATCCTTCAACTTTACCATGGTGGTTCTGATCCCTTGTGTGGTCTATGCAAACCAAACCCCCTTCGACAGTCCTACGCATACTCTCCTTTTAATTTTTATCTTTTCTTGGCTTGCATTTTTCTCCAAAAGACACATTATTTTATCGTATATTTTTCCACCTAAATTTAATACACAGTTATCCCATTAAAGCCACTCATTCATCTCATGACTGATATTTAAAATAACTAGTTCCTTAAGAAATCTCCCTCCTCAAGCAATGTAATCTAGGTCCCTTTCTCTCGGCCCTTTTTAATTTATGGCTAGATAATTAAAAAGAATTATTTAAAATGTTTATAAGTGGAGTTAATTGATAGGGATGCCACGTTGTGGAAAGGGAAAAGAAAGGAGTTATGGAAGGAGACTGTTATAGGCTATTTTTTATCATCTCATGAATCAACCTCCTAATGGGATTAATCAACATCATATTCCCGATTTACATCATCATTGCACCAATCCCTATGCATGACTCTCCCATTCCCCACAGTTTCTACCCTAAACTACATCATTTGAGCCAGTTTTAGGACCAATGCACCCTAGCCTCTTACTGGAAAACATTCACCTATAGGTTTCTCCACTATGGCCTATGTTGATCACCTATACGTTTCCTTCTTTGCACTTGCATTCTCTTATGAAACCAACTCACAAAAATATAGAAAAGATAGATGAATGCCTTATAAATCAGCCTCTTTGAGGGGGCAACCTCCTTTACATTACACAAATGGAAAATACTTGGATGATACAAATGAGAAGACCTTTCTATATATAGGAGTCTACGGGGTCGTAATATAATCAGAACTGACATAACAATAATAATGTAAGGGCACAGTAATAAGAATAGTGGGCTTCTATGGGGCACAATAATAACAATATAGGGACTACAAGGGCACAACAATATAATAAGGGGGTTGTACTAATAACAATAAGGGGTTACACTAGTAGTATAGGGACCTAACATGCCCCTCCCCTTCAAAAAGTGTTTTCCTCAACGCTTGCGTAGTTCTTGATGCTTCTAAATAACATTCTCATCCTTCCATGTGGAATCTTCAGTGGGTAAGTTCTTCCACTTGATGACATACTCTAAAATTGATTGATTTCGTAGTTGTCGACTTCTCGGTTCTGTGAATGCTTCACGTTCCAATATGATTTTTCCATCCTTCTCAAGTTTTGGCAATATTGTTGGAACTGGGATCTTTGGAAAATTTTGAATGAGTTTCCACCCTACTTCGCCATTCTTCCATTCATCCCTTGCTTTGTTTATCAAATTTGGTTGGATAATTATACCGACCTCTACCATTTCTACAACCATATGTTCAATTTCACTCCTTTGGGCATATGGATATCTATAAGGCCTGATATTTGGAGGAACACTTCCTAGAATCAAATGAATAGCATGATCATGATCACGAAAACATGGGAGACCTTTGGGAGTCTCAAATACCTTGGAATGATTGCCAAGACTTTTGGAGATATGGAGAAATAGATGACTTTGATGTGGGAAACAATTAGCAAACATAATTGTGCAATTACGCCTCATTTTTCTTTATTTAGAAGCTTTGTCATTCCATTAGCACTAATTATCTTTCCTAGCTTCCCTGTGATACCCCTTAAGTCAACTTCCTTTCCTTATGAAAAGTTCTTGAAAATTAAAAGCTATTGTACCCAAGGATTGTAGCCACTCCTAGTATAACATCAGTACCACCCATTGGAATGGAAAGCATTGGGATATTCAATACATATTCTCCCATGGATAACTTGATATTATGGCACTTTCCAGAGCAATTTATGGTTCCTCCACTTACAACCGTCACTTGACACTCTTGTGCTGGATATAGGAAGCAATTCAATTCCTTTGATATCTTACAATGAATAAATTATGGGTACTACCCAAATAAATTAACACTATTATCTTTTTCTTCTTGATATGTCCTTCTATATTTAGAGTTTCATGAGTGGTAATTCCTGCCATTGAAATACAATATATGGTCTAATTCATTTGTTCTTTCTCTAGGGCTAGTTCCCGATGTATATCCTCTTCTTTTGACATTTCTTGATCTTTTTCATCATTAGGAGGCCTTTCCTGTAGCAACTTTGTCCCACCTTCCTTTAAAGCTTCCATGTCTTTCTTCAAATCTTCCATGCCTTTCTTCAAATCTTCCATGTCTTTCTTCCAATATGCTTTCATATCATTGATATTAGCTTCCATGGCATAGATAAAACTATTTATCTGTTTCTTCTCTAGAATATCATTTACCCTTATATTCAATTTTTGAAAGTCCTCAATTTTCTTTGCCATTGAACCCTTTTGTTTGATATTTATCAATTGGCTAAAGGTGTTGCTCTTGGTATCCTCATAATGTGTTATCATTTCCTCCTTGAAAATTGACCACGTGACAAGTGGTTTACGAGAATAAAGCCCTTTATACCATAAAAATTGATTCAGTTATAAATAATTAGATGCAATACGTACCTTTTGTAATAGTGGTACACCATGTAGATCAAAATATTTCTCCATCTGTAGTATCCAATTTACCAGATCCTTGCAATCGAACTTCCTCATATCGCCTTTTCTTGATTTTAGGATATTGATCTTGAAATGGCTATAACATGGTAATTTCAGATCTTCTAGTCTTGAAACCACGACCTGTAGTGGCCCTTTGCGTCCTCTTTCCAGTGCCGCCAGTCTTATTGAAATTGGATTCTCCAAGAAAGAGTTATGCACAATCTTCAAAGATGACCTGATTATATACCTTTTCAGAAGATCAAACTTGTATGAAGTTCCACGTGTCACTATTTTGACCTTAAGATCTAAAAATACAAAAAGAAAACTATAGTACATCCTCTTTCTATAACTTCTTACTAAATTTCAATCTGATGCTCAGAGAGAAATTCATGACGATTTTCCCAAGGTCATCTATTTAAGATGTAATTTGGGAGTCTTCAAAAACCATAACTTCCTCAAATCATATATCCAAAGATATAGTGAGACAAGATCTGAAATTCGGCCCCGAGGTTCAGGGAGATTTTGTCTAAAATGAGTTTTTTGTTAGCTTCTTAAACATCGTAGAAAAAATGTTATAGTGAAAATCCCACAATGACCTGTTTGGAGTAGCGAAACCCTAGAATCGAAAGCTCTGATACCAAATCTTAGGAAACTAGCTCACAAAAATATAGAAAAAATAGATGAACGCCTTATAAATTAGCCTCTTTGAGGGGGAAACCTCCTTTACATTACACAAATGAATAATTCTTGGATGATACAAATGACAAGACCTCCTTTCTATATTTAGGAGTCTAAGGGGTCATAATATAATCAAAGCTGACATAAGAATAATAATGTAAGGGCACAATAATAACAATATAGGGCTTCTATGGGGCACAATAATAACTATATTGGGACTACATGGGCACAAAAATATAATAAGGGGGTTGTACTAATAACAATAACGGGTTACACTAGTAGTATAGGGACCTAACACATTGGTTCTAGAAATTCGGAAAAAGAGAGAGAATCTCGAAGCCTCCATTTCCATAAGATTCCAAGATCTGTTGTAAACATTTACATCAGATTAAACTCTCAAATCCTATCCTATCCTACCTTGGATTTTCCATCCATTATCCTTAGATCTCATCATCCCATCAAGAGTGGATCTCAATCTTAAGATAGGTAAAAGGATAAGAACTCCCAACTTACCCCACTCCTCTACAGATTTACAGCCTTCCATATGCAAGAGGTTGGATTTTGGAGAATGATTCTACCATTTTGTTGTTATGAAGATAGTTAGCTTTTCATGCATTTGGCGTGATTGGAAGTATACCTTATGACAAAGGAAGGACAAGTCAACAACTTGGAGGAGCTCTTCTACAATATCAACATCTATTTATGGTTGTAACTCACTCCATTCATATCAATACAAAGAGTGCTCTTTTTTTCCTATATGTGATGTCATTATTTCATATATTTCAATACCATGTTGATATGTTGAATGAAGTAGATAGATGATGCTACATATCTCTCATAGTTTCTTGGCCTGTGTTGTCTGGTTGTGAAGGTTCTAATTTTGATAGTTGAAGCTATAATTGGATCATTCAAGCCAAAGAAGGAGTGAAACATACAACAAATTCCAATTAGGTTTCTTCCCTCATCTAATTACTTAAAGGAAAACATTGGTCCTTTGTCATTATGTTGTTCTAGGTTAGCCACCAAAACTAGGGGAGATATTTCTATCCATAGTCATAAATCCCGAATAATAAATTAGCGACCATACTAGGGAACAATGTATTCCCTTGATGGTTTCTTTGTCCATTATGTTTATTTTCCCCTATTGTAGACCTTTGCTACTTTAATCAACCAAGAACAGACCTAGGAAGTGATTTCATTGAGTCTTCTTTGCAATTTTTATGTCATAATTCTCCTTCCCAGGACCAACGCACCACCTGATCTGCTAACAGAGAGTTGCACCTCACCTGGGCCTTCTCTATGTCTTCATTGCACCTCACCTATGCCTTTTCTATTTCCATGTTGCAGAGCACTGATGCCTCTTATGAGCCTGCGTTGACCCCAGTTCTTGCACAAAATTTCCTTGTTTTCTCAGTGTTGATTTGATCAGCCTACCTCCAGGTGACCTTCCCTGAGTCTTGAGTGTTTTGTGGTCTCTCTAGAGCCTCCATTTGGTTTTCATGTGTGTTTGATTGCCTTTGGTAAGAAATGTTGTAACTCTGATACCACTTGTTGTAGATCTAACCCAAGATATTATAGATCTGATAAGAAAGTATAAGATAATGCAGATAAACCCAAGAAATAGATAGAAATGAATCTTTATTGATCAAAACCCTTAAGGTAGGGCAACACCATACATTCACTCCTTAAGGAAGGAGAATACTCCACAAGCCATATGCTTGTTCATACAAGACTATTTCCCTTCATATCCATCCATGTGGAGTCTCTAGCCTCTATATAGGCCTCATACATACAATACCATGCATCAATACCATGGTTTACTCATACCATCAACTAATACCATGGGCCCATTACATTATTATTAACTACTTGTGGTCCCTTACATGACATGGGTTAACCACCTTATTTATTACTATGGCCCATCCCATTATTACATTATTACCTTGGGTACCTCCTTCGGTACCCCATATTACCCCCCTAGGTACATAACAGGTTGCTTACAGGATTGTTTTGTTTGATCATTGATTGCTTGGATGAATTGTTGTTCTTGTCCTCATTCTGAAAATTGAATTTGAATAAGTGATTAAACATTTTCATCCTAGTTTTCTTCATTTTGAAAATTAAGTGTGGTGAAAAGAAATAATCTTGCATGATCATTTAGGGTTTTGCATCTATATTGATTTAGGAACATTTGCATGAAAATGGAGTTGCATTGAGCATCCAGTTTGCTACATTTTCTATGTTGCATATTGTTTTTTTCTTCCCTTAGCAAGATTTTCATTGAAGAGAAAGATTCCATTTTCTCATGCTAGATTTTCATTTTTAGGGAATTCAAGTGAATTCATGGTGATCCATAAAACTAAAACTTAATTCAAGATCAACTTAAAATTTACTAAATCAACCAAGGAGAATTTGTAAAATGAACACAAACAAATAGAGGTCTAGGCTAGAGACATGTTTCACATTGCTAAAAATATGAGTTTTCGTTGTTTTCCAGCATTACATCCTAGGGGTAAAATCTCGTTCCACGTATGTGAGTGTATAGGACCATACTCCACGTACCTCCGGGCATATTGGTGGCGCTCCACACACACAAAGTATTTGGGAACACTCTCATCAAATGGTTACACATTAGACAACACTACTACAAAGTGCACTCCCACGTACCATCACGTATATTTTGGGAGTCCGCAATAGGTTGTTATCCATCCATAGGTAACCGTGTTTTCTACCTTGTAAATCGTGATACACTAAACACAACATTTGGGGAGATTTGCTTTCGTATGTTAATTCCTTCATTCACCAAGGTGTATATTGTAGCTCACGGTTGCTTGGTAATCCTTTATGCCTAGATTAACCTATTCTTTATTTATTTCTTTTGTGTTAATAAAATTTACTATTTCACGCAGAAACCCATGACTGGAACAGATATGGCTTCTCAGCCTGCATCTACCACTATGGTTGAGACTTCAAATGTTTCTTCCACATATATGTTTTCGACATCACCACAAGTACATCTGTATGGTGGCCTGTCCATCCCACCTAGTTATCAGTCCTTATCTAGTCCCTTCTCTAGTGCACCTTCCAATTTATGGACATCCCCCATGTCATATATTTGAGGAATTCCATCTAGTGTTGCTCTTATGAGTGTTGCACAACCTGCTCCTTCTCCTCCTCCTACATCGACATTTTAATAGAATTTTGGCCCCTATGTTAGTGGGCAAGGTCTTCTTCAACAACCTAACTATCCTTATGTTGGATCCCCTCCACATGGAGGGAATTTTCCTCCATTATCCCAAACACATAGAGGTCTAGGATAGAGACATGTTTCAACACCGTTAAAAATAGGAGTTTCTGTTGTTTGCCAACATTGCATCTTGGGGGTGAAATCTCGTTCCACATATGTGTGTATAGGACCATACTCCACGTACCTTCGGGCATATTAGTGGTTCTCCATACACACAAAGTATTTACAAACACTCCCATCAAATGGTTATACATTAGACAACACTACTACATAGTGCACTCCCACGTACCATTGTGTATATTTCAGGAGTCCCCAATAGGTTGTTATCCATCCATAAGTAACCATGTTTTCCGCCTTGTAAATCGTGATACACCGAACACAACATTCAGGGAGATTTGTTTTCGTATGTTAATTCCTTCATTCACTGAGGTGTATATTGTAGTTCATAGTTGCGTGGTAATCCTTTATGCCTATATTAACCTATTTTTTATTTATTTCTTTTTATGTTAATAAAATTTACTATCCAACGTGGAACAACAAGAGCCCCCACTCCATCATTCATGTATAATTCAAAATAATCCTCCTCTTCCACTAGAGGATACTCCTAACTATTGTCAGAAGCATAAAATAAAAAAAAATACCAAATTAGGAAATTCAGGAATTACTTCTCGTCCTCCTCCAGAATCTAATCAACCATAATCATCTTTCCCCTTGAGTACAAAACCCAAGATTACATCTACTCTTATCGGTGAAACTGACACAACCGATACAGAATTACCTCAAACTTTGTTCCATGAGGTCATATAATATGAAATTCTCAAGTCAAAAACTTTATTTCCCAAGGTCTTCGAAACCAAGGAGCCTCATTCATCATTGTTTGTTACTTCAAGTGTTCCATCTTCTCTTCTATTATCTCATACAGATCCACCTACTATATATCTCAGCCCAGATTGTGAACCGCTTCCACTTGGAGTTGTGAGTATCAAGGAGATTCCACAAGAAGAGCCTCATCCTTATACACATTTGGAAAGAATTTTCCTTTATCCAACCCATCCTCTTCTTCCTCCTCCACCTCCTGAACAAACTCCTTTACCTAGTTCTTTTGACTTACCCACGAATTTCACGTGGAAATCCATGACTAGAACCGATATGTCTTCTCAGCCTACATCTACCACTATGGTTGAGACTTCAAATGTTGCTTCCACATATATGTTTTTGACATCACCACAAGCACATATGTATGGTGACCTGTCCATCCCACCTGATTATCAGTCCTTATCAGGTCCCTTCTCTGGTGCATCTTCCAGTTTATGCACATCCCCCATGTCATCCATATCAGGAATTCCATCTACCATTGCTCTTATGAGTGTTGCAAAACCTGCTCCTTCTCCTCCTCCTACATCAACGTTTGAACAGAATTTTGGCCCCTATGTTAGTGGCCAAGGTCTTCATCAACAACCTAACTATCCTTATGCTGGATCCCCTCCACATGGAGGGAATTTTCCTCCATTATCCCCTCCTCTTTTGGTAGGGGGCAACTTGTTGTTGTTATACCTCAAACTGGTAACTAGCCTTATTATAGTTCTACTTATCTTGGGATGGTTTTTAGCGTTTCGCAGCCCACTTTTCACATTCAAGATAGTTCGATGTTGGGTTCATCGTTAGTTCCCAACCTGTGCCATCATCTCAAATTACTATTCCTCAATATGTACCTCAACAAGATCAAATTAATGTAACTCAACCTATCCATGTTATGATCGCATCTCAACTCGTTCCTTCAGTATCTAGTATCTATTAAGTTCCACTTACTCAGCCTTTACAAGTTCTTTTACAAACTTAATCACTTGCATAATGTATTCCTCATATTCTAGTAGTACATACTGTTTACAATATGGCACAACATCAATCGAACCCTCTTTATCATGGGAATATAAAAGTTCCCATTGGGAAATAGTATAAACCTTATTAGGGAATCTGTCAAGTGCATTTTCAAGGCCAACAAATTCATGGTTATCCTGGGGCTGTACAACAAGGTCACTTGTATTATTTCTATCAGAATCCTCCTTATTCTAGTAACTAGGTTCCTTATTACAAGAACCCCTCTTATTCGGGAATGCAAGTGCTTGTTTCCCAGGTTATTCCTTCATATCCAGGTCATCCTCCACCATACTTTAATCAGAAGTTTCCTTTTTAGAACACCCTTGAGTTGTGAGATTTGACTCAACTCACTAATGACCCCATCGCTCATTCACCTTGGTGGTCGATTATTCCTACTAAATTGCCTTTCAACATCCCTCAATTCAATGGGAATCTAGGAGAAGACCCGTCAATGCATGTCATGATGTATCATCTTTGGTGTTCATCAAACTCCCTTAATGATGATTCTATTCAACTTTGTCTTTTCCAAAGAACACTTACGAGCATTGCTACTAAATGGTATATTGAATTACCAGAGCTTCAATCAACGATTTCAATACCTTAGCCACAACCTTCCTCATGCATTTCCAGTTTCCCATAAAATATGAAACTAGAATAAAATTATTAACCAACTTCAAACAATCAAATTCCACTCATATTTCAAATCACATTTATGAGTGGAGGCGTCGTTGCCGATTGGTCAAAAACTTATGTACCTGATCAATTGCTCACAGAATGGTTTACCAAAACTCTTTTGAAACCTATAATAGAAGGTGTGGCCAAAGTTGGAGTCATGACTGAAGAGAAATTAATTACTTGTGCACAATATTTGGATTTGGTGTATTCCCAATCCAACACGATCTATGATAAGATACCAAATGCTTTGACACCTTTGAATATTGTTCCACCTCTTTTTTCTGGTAAAGAATATGATGTTGATGATGGCATTATTGGTTCTACCACCATGCAGACAATGATTAAACCATTTGGTATTGATCCACCTCTATCTACTCAAAACCCTCAATCCCACCCTCATGTGGCTTATGCTTTTGAGATAAATATCATTTCATATGATAAAGGCAAGTCTCACCAACAACCTTGAAGCAAGAAGAAAGGAAAAGATAAGAAGAAGAAATATCCCTCTTCACAGGATAAACAAACAAATCAGTCTTCTGATGAGAAGCAGAAACCTTGATACCCTTTCTTGATTTGCAATGAGGATAACTTTACACGTGATTTTTCTCACCACGCTGAAGTGGATCAAATTCTTAAGTCCTTCACTTCTCCTACAGTGTTGACCAAACCATTTCCTAATGAAGAGACTCATATGGTTTCTCAGGAACCATCTTACTCTAACACAATTTTGATGCTTTCCTCTTCAAATCTAAGATATGATGTTTTGGTAGCTACTCGGAACAAGGATTATGGGAATGTGAATCTACCAAATGGTCAAGCTACTGATCAACCTACCAGTTCAACACCATCCTTGTTAGATCCTACTCTGCCATCGATTCCCACCGAATTGACTATTAAACCTCCAAATGGCATTGTTCATAAGTCATATTTCAACCATCATGTAAGAGCCACTCATAATTATAACATAGTTGAAGATTTGGCTCAGTCTACATCTCTTATGTTGACTCTTGAGGTGTTCTAAAACTACCCCACCCAAAAGATGGCTTTACTTTTAGCTATCAGATGTGTGGATCCATCAGATTCCAACCTTGTTGGTTTCTCTCAAGAAAACTATACGCTTCACCTTCAAGCTCAATTAGCTTTTATAATTCAAGTCATCGTCTGTGGTAATAAAATTCATCATTCTATCATGGATGAGGGAGCCTTGACTTTCATTATGTACATGTCTTGCTGGAAGGTGATTGTTTCTCCTCAACTGAGTCAATTGTAGGTTTTAACCCTATACAGAAACTACGTGATAATGAATTTTTAAAGAAAAAAATATACAAAGGCAAGAAACATAAAACAAATACACAGAGTTTTTCCTCTGGATCCCAAAACTGCGACTACCAAATTGAATTTTCATTATGTCCCTTTCAATATTACAATATCTATATCTATATATCTATATATATATATATATATTATATATATATATATATATATAATATATATTATATATATATTATATATATATATCAGTAAGTCAATATACATTTCATCAATAAAATCCATACATTAACCCTGCATTAGAACATAACAGTAGTTCTGTTGGCATATCTATAAAATACCATGGGCAGAAAACCATCATGCGCAAAATAACGTGTGAAACCCATGCACAAAACCATAGGTAGGTCTGCCCACCTAATATAGGGCCCAAAAAAATTTCTAGGGGCACTGGCCTAGACCCCGTTCAGGGGGCTATCACCCCCCGACAAGGGGGGGTGCACCCCCGTAGTTACACCCACTGCAACAAAAAGGAGGGGCTATCAGGACCCTTGTGCCCCCCCCATGCATGCGACCAGTCATGGAAATAATATAACACACACCTAACATAAGTCACCTAGTACATTGAAGGCCTTTGACAGGAGAACATATAAACCTTGTGGGATTTTGAACTCCCTCTGAGTTGAATTAGGAGGAAAAATTGTGTCAATAGAAGTTGAAGTTATTGATGGACCTCTCTATTACAATCTTCTATTAGGACATACGTGGGTTTATGCCATGGTTTATATTGTCTCGACTTACTTCAGTATGATATTATTTCCTCATAAATGCAGGATTGTAGCCATATATCAATTCACCCTTTTCACCTCTGATTCATATGTTATTGAAAGTGTCTATCATGTACGGGAAACCCTACAGTCATATCAGCATGTCAGAGTTGGATTATTGAAGGATTCTTCACTTATGGGGACCTTTTCCACTCCCTCCTCCTCTCCTTCCTGAAATCTCATCTTCGGTAGCCTATATCAACATGATATCATCTTCTACTATCCTAGAAAATCCATGGATTCTACCAGAAGAAACCAACATCCAAATTTTTGGTGATCGAATGTTGCTAAACCAAATTGAGATAGATTACGAAGGCATTTATTTGGCTTGTGCAGTTTTCTCTTTTGATTCGGTTAATTGGGTAGACAGATCGATGGACTATGGTATGCCTTCTGATCCTTTCTCATGTGTATTCCCTACCGACGAAAGAATCATGGAAATCATGATGTCAGATGATGTGCCATGGGGAAAAATCACCATCATTCCTCCTTACCTGATTCCATTGAGGATAGCCTCAGTGATGTATACTCACCCAATTCTATCGAACTTGTTACAAATTATGTGCGTATTCATGAGGTCGATTCAGAAAAGAACCTTTCAAATATTGAAGAAACAATACCTCTTGACATTTCCATCAAGATAGGTGTTGTAAAAAATCTATACATTGGAGCATCTTGTTCTCCATCCAAGATCAAGACTTATTGAGCCCTTTTTCGAGAGTTTTGTGATTTTGTTTCCTATACATATGAGGAGATGCCAAGTATTTACACAAATGTAGTTATACATGAAATTAAGATGTATCTTGATGCCAAACCAGTCCAACAGCACCTCTGTCTGGTCCATCCCAAGAAGGAAACTTGTATCAAGGCTGAAGTTGAAAAGCTTCTTCGAGTTGGTTTCATATACCCCATTCCTTTAACTAATTGGGTGTTGGATGTAGTCCCCATAATGAAGAAATAGGGCACCATTAGCGCTTTTGTCGATTATCAGGATGTGCATCGTGCATGTCTAAAGGAGAATTATCCCACCTCGTTTATTGACTAGATTGTTGATGACTACGCTGGCTGCAAAATTTATTCATTTATGGGTGGATTTTTGGGCTATAATCAAATCAACATTCTCCCAATGGACCAACCTAAAACTTCTTTTATTTGTCCCTGGGAAACTTTCACTTATAGGAAACTCCTGTTTGGTTTGAAGAATGTTGGGGCCATGTTTCAATGTGTGATGGATTATTCTTTTCATGATATCAAACACGTCATTCAACCATTTTTGGATGACCTCTCCGCTCACTCAAAACATTGGACTAATCACCCGATGCATCTTTGGCCTATTTTTCTTCATTGTAGACATTATAATAGTTGCCTTAACCCACAAAAATATGTTTTTGTGTTAGCTCTAGTCAATTCTTAGGTTTCATTATTTCAAAATAAATAATTCATATCGATCCATTAAAATTGAGGTGATTGTTGACTTTCTTGTACCCTCTTCATTAGTTCAGCATCAACAACTTCAAGGGAAAGATAATTTCCTATGAATATTTGTCCCTAACTACAGTGAATTTACCAAATGATTCACTCAGTTACTAAAAAATGGGGTTCCCTTCCATTGGGATGACACAACTTAGAAAGAGTTTGATGCCCTGAAATATGTACTCGTTCGGGCATCTCTTCTATATTCCCCTGACTATTAACGCAATTAATTCTTGTACCTTGTTGCTGCCATTTCTACTATAGAAATGGTATTGGTCCAAGAAGATGATTTGGGTATTGAACACCCCATTTACTATTTGAGTTGGAATCTCAACGATGTTGAGATGTGATATTCCCACGTAGAAAAATTGCCTTTGGTGGTTGTCCAAGCCATCTAAAATTTCTCCATTACATCCTACTTCGGAAGACTATGGTCGTTTCATATTGAAACCATATGATATACATTTTGTCACATCAATTGTTGGGGGGAAAGTAATTGAAATCGAGTGTCATCTTACAATAATTCAACCTAAAGTTCATCAAATCCAAGTCGAAGAAATCCCTAGTTTTCATGGGACTAATGTGTGGTATCCCTTCCCCTGATTCGAATCTACATCTGAATATTTTATTCCCCATGAGTCATTTTTTATGATCTCGTTAGCTAACCCATGGTATGGATATTTCCTGATTTATCTCCAAAACCAAACTTTCCTATCTAATAACTCTCACTCCAAGTAGCGAAGTAGTTGTTACCAAACCTGAAATTACGTTATTATCAGTGACACCCTTTCATTGATACGATATTACGAAGGTTCCTCACACTTGATAAGGCTGAGAAAGTCTTAAACAAATGCCACTCATGGGCATGTGGCAGACATTTATTTGGTTATGCTACGACCCAAAAAAAAATTATGTGCTAGTTACTTCTAGCCTACCATCTTATAAGACTGCATCTTCGCTAGCTAGGAGTGTCATGCATGACAGATATAAGATCATAAGACTCATGATTTTCATGCTCCATTGCATCTTGTTAACGTTGTTGGTCCCTTTCTGAAATGGGGTATTGACTTAATGACATGTAACCCTCACTCAACTCTAGGGCTTGGTTATATTATTGTCATTGTTGACTACTTTACTAAATGGGCCTCGATGATGCCTACATTTAACAACACTGGCGAAACATCTACATACTTATTTTTCAACCACATCATCACATGGTTTGGTGTTCCACAAGTAATAGTTATGGATCATGAAAAACATTTCTGAAATCATATGATGACCAAACTAACTACTAATCTGGGACTTTCCCATGATATTTCCACTCCCTACTATCATCAGGCTAACAGACAGGTTGAGGCCATCAATAAAATTCTTAAGGAGATGCTTCAACGCATAGTAGGGGTCCACAAATCGGACTGGAATTTTCTCATTTACATTGCTTTGTGGTAATACTGGACCTCCATCAGGATGACTACAAAATTCACACTGTTTCATTTGGTGTATGGTCTGGAAGTTATCCTCCCAATTAATTGTGAAATTCTATCATTGAAACTAGCTATTGAACTTCTTCTTGCCACTTCTGTAGAGGAGGAGCGTATTTTACATCTAAGTCATTTAGATGAAACCTAATGCAATGCTTCTATACCTAACGAAGCTCATAAAATATGCGTCGAGGCTCAGTATGATAAGAGTTCCAGGCCTCTTGTCTTCTCAGAAGGACACCTTGTCTTGTTATATGCCCAGGATTCTAATAAATTAGGTCCAGGGAAGTTTCAATGCATGTGGTTAGGTCCATACGTTTTCAAGCGAGCCCTTGAAAAAGGGACCTATGGGATATTAGATCTTGATGGGGTTCCCTTGGCACAGCCTAGAAATGGGTTGTAGTTTTCACTGTGTACATATTTTTTATAGGTGTGTCTTTTTAGAGTATCATATGGTTTCCATTGATTCCCTTTTATGTTTGGTTTGCAGATGTCAGCATCTCTTGAAACTTTCATTATTTATGTTAATGGTGTTAGTCATATTACTCAGAACCTATCTCCCGTAGCATGGGTTATCTTTTCTCCAAATGGCGAGTTAGTGACTCTGCAAGGGATTTGTATTGTCCGCTTCACCAACAATATTGTTGAGTATAACACATTGATCAGGCTACTATCTGATGTTATTGCACATGGTATCTGCCATTTAGTATTTAGACTTGACTCACAACTTGTAGTACTACAACTTTCCAGTGTATATTCAGTTAGAAGTCCCATCATCTTATGCATGGTTTTAAAAGTATGCCTTCTAAAGAGACATTTTTATTTCATACAATATGAACACATTTCTAGAAATCTAAATACATTGACAAATGCCCTAGCTAATCATGTTTTAGATAGACATTTGCAATGATTGTAATTAATTTTCAATTCACATCACATCATATTTGAAAATACAATAGAAACCAAAAAACACTGAATATATATATATATATTATATATTGTGTGTGTGTGTGTGTATATATATATATATATTATATATATATATATATATATATACATATATATATATATATAATGTATATATATCTATATATGCTACATACATACCACACATATATATATATATATGTGTATAGTAGTATGTATATATATATATGTATTATACATATATATATATATGTATAATATATATATATATATATAATATATATATATATATATATATATATATCTATATATATATATATATATATATATATATATATATATATATATATATAAGTTTGGTTTTACAAAAAATTGTTCCTGAGACACATATGGCATACATCGCTCATATAAAAAAATATATGCAAGATCTAAGTGGACATAATCAATGGTGCTCATGATAGTATGACACTACATGAGCCATCTTGCACAGTAGTCGGCCAATACAACTAGGCACTCCTATGATGTATCATTGAAGTTGCAATGGAAGTTGATCGGCTATGGTATCATAAATTCCATGTGTTAACCCTTCCATTTGCCATACTACATCTGATAGGACCTCTGCTACATCTAGATCTCATAGCATATCCCGTCCCATATCACATCCTGTTTTCATTCCTCTACATGAAGGAGATATGGAGCACTAATAAGTCGAACTAGTCCCATATCTGCATGAAACATCAATATTTTAGTCTCATAAACATAAAAAAAAAAACACACAAAAAAATTGTAAAACTTACAAGACTTAAAAGATCAAAATTTCTTACCTTAGCCACCCCATTCCTCACCCTCAGGAAGCACGAGCTCAGGTTCATCATGGATATCCATTCCTACATAAGGATATTCATTGATCATGATAAATTTTCTATGCAGCCGCCCAAAAAAGTCTCATTATAAGTTGATCATCAATGACCCTTCATGTTGGGACATGTGATCTATCCACCTCCTCATATTTTGCACGCTCAGATCAATAGGCTCGAGAATGATATGTTGGGGTTAAAGTAATGGAACCCGTTCTAATGAAAAATAAACTAAGATCATGCCATTTCAAAATTTCTTTAGTTTCCCTTATTTTTCTTTAGTCAGCGTTTCTTTCATGTTGACCAGAACTGCCTTGCTCCATTTGAAGAGTGTTGGATCTAAAAACTCTAACCCATATTTCATAAATGATCTGCTTGCCATATGAAATGTGGATCTACCTATGAATCTTTTAATAATAAATAGGTTCATTCTCAAAGGTAACTGGGTAACATCTTTTATACTGATATTTCCATCTTTTCTTGGCTAGGGTCAAGGTTTACAATATGTGGTGATATAATCCTTCACTGTCTCCCCACCACTTCTCCCACCTAGGAGAGATATAGGGGCACCCCTCATAGATATTCTTGTTAGAAAGTATATATCTTCTACCTTTATCATGAGTAGATGTCCCCTAAACCTGAATGCTTATGCCTAAACATCCCATGAATGAACAAGGTATTTCAACAACTCCATTCGTTTCGTCATACGAGGAAGACAAAATAATTTTAGTAATACACAGTTATTTAATGTGTGGAGGATAGCAGGATCATTTGTTGCATTTAAATCTTGTTCCTCCTGTTCTCTTTTTCTCCATATGAAATTTATTTTGTGTTGATGAATCCCTAAAAAATCAACAAGAGATTCATTAGGATATTTTTCATGCAAAAAACTTAACAAATTTTGAGGGATAATTGATAATAAAAAAAATTACATTTGCACCCAATTAACCCCAGGAGAGAAAACCATAGCATTGCACCTTTTCCTGCAGTGCATGACTGCCTAGGTGCAATGCACATTTCAGCCCTATGGGCCTGTGCTAGTCCTATGGTGTAATTTTGTAAACCAAGGCCCTCAAAACCTCAAAATCATTGCCTGAAATCATAGAATGGTACCACTAAAAGAAATAGAAAGGTTTTAGTTCCGACGTGGAAGTGACGATACTCAAAATCATCCAATAGATTGGCCTCAATCAGTTGCAGAATATCGAGGGAAAATGTACTTAGAACTCTTAGTGTTAGAGGTGAATGAGAAATGGTAAAAATGAACAATAATTTTGAGTATATGTGGTCATATTATTCATTATTTTATTCATATTTAATGTTTTGACTTGGTGATGCTTTGTTTTTACTATGAAAGATGTATGTTTAATCGTTTTGTTTTGTTCTGAGTAGCTTGAGAAATGTTAACGAATTTTTCTTTCTCTTTTTCGAGCTCTTTGAACTGACGAAGGAGGACCTCGTTGGAGTCCTCTTTCATCTCTTTTCAGACTCCCAAAACATGAAAAGATTGTCGAGCACTTGTCTTTTCGAACTTGTAAAATTAAATGAAAAGACATCTACTCAATATAAGTTTAACCAATTTTTGGACTGAGATATGCTATTTACAAAAAAGGAATACCTTAGTTGAATATGGTTAAGAGGTTCTCTTGGGTATTGCTTTCTACCTTTCCGAACCTAAGGGACTACCTACCATTTGGAGTTTTCTTTTTTGCCTCTTTTTTTAAATATCTAAACATGAAAAAGAAGTTGAGCTTTACCTTCGCTGGGCTCATTAAAACATCAAACAGTGATGGACTTATTGATCATGATGAGGTCAAATCACTCCTTCTCCGGGTTTGTTAAATATACTCTTAAGGGACCATCTGAAGGATGGACTAACAGATCAAGCATATGTTATCCTCCTCGATATTCTTAAAAAATAAAGAGGTGCTAACCAATATGGTTGGGGAAATTGGGAAAATATGGTTCTCCATTTGTTAATGGAAGCGAGTCACTCTTAAACATGACACTCTTCTACTTCATCTTCATGGTTGTTGATTTGGGTAATATTCTTGTCTTTTGGTTCACAATACCTTCAAGGAGCCTCTCTTTCAGTTTTGGGTCAATGCTTCCAACTCTATTTTAGTGTCATCGGTGTGCTCAAGAGAGGTCATTCAACTTATATACGTTACAATACTATTAATCCTTCATTCTATGTTTTCCTATCTTGATCTAGTTCCATATCAACATCATTCTATCTCAATCATGATACATGTTTCGTCTTGTTGATGGGGGATACACCAAGGCCCTCCTACGGTGGGTCGCTTCCTATCAACATCAGCACATTATCTAGGAATTTTACTTAGAAACACCCCATGGTACCTTGGTTCTTGCATTCATCAAGGGCAAGTTTCCGCTCCTTCAATGACAGGTTTACATCATTAGCCTTCAACCGAAATATTTAGTGTGGTGTTCAACATCAACTCGCATATTCACACCATATGGATTGTACTTGAGTACCGTGAGAACCATTAACATCATCAGTGGCTTCTCTAGATTCTTTTAACGGATTACATCATTGGCCTATAATAATATAGTGTGTACCATGTTCAACTCCATATCATTGATTCACATGGTTAGACTCATACATTGGTTGGCTGAGTGAACGAGATAGAAGACCCCAGATCTAGTGTCTACCATCCGGACTGCGATTTCATGATTATACAGAGATCACTATGTATGATTTCTATGATCATACTAACAGTCAGCCAGTCATGGGTCCACCATCAGTCATTACTAGACATGTATTTTGATCATTATACATGTAATGATAACTTATGTGCTCAGTATGGGTACGCCTCCCTCTGCAAAAATATGTCATGATGTAAATGTATTGTAAGAAGACGAAGCTCATCGATTGTTCTTGATCCTGACTTGTCACAAGGTAAAGCACTTCAATCATCAGTCATCACCTCTAAGTTTTCACTTTAGGGGGCACTCTATTATAGGCTATTTTGTCTCAGTTGATCAATCAACCTCCTAATGGGATCAATCAACATCCTATTCCCCCTTTACATCATCATTGCATAAATGCCTATGAATGCTCTCTCATTCCCCACAGTTTATGCCCTCAATTGCATCATTTGAACTAGTTTTAGGACTAACACACCCTAGCCTCTTGCTGAACAACGTTCACATACATGTTGCTCCACTGTGGCCTACATTGATCACCTATAGGTTTCCTTCTTTGCACTTGTATTGGTTCTAGAAATTCGGAAAAATCTTGAACCTTATCTTATCCTACCTTGAAGTTTCCATCCCTTATCTTTAGATCTCATCCTCCCATCAACAGTGGATCCTAATACCAAGATTAGTAAAAGGATAAGAAATCCCAACTTACCCCACTCTATATAATTATAGCCTTCTATATCCAAGAGGTTGGATTTTGGAGAGTGATTCTACCCTTATGCTATTGTGAAGAGTGTTAGTTTTTCATGCATTGGGGGTGATTAGAGGTACATTTTGTGACAAAGGAAGGGCAAGTCAACAACTTGGAGGAGTTCTTCTTCAATATCAACATCTATTTGTGGTTGTAACTCCATTTATATCAATAAAAAGAGCTCCCTTGTTTTCCTATATGTGTTGTCAGTATTTCATATATTGCAATACCATGTTGCTCTATTGAATGAAGTAGATAGATGATGCTACATAGATCTCATAGTTTCTTTTCTTGTGTTGTCTAGTTGTGTAGGTTTTGATTTTTGAAGCTAGAGCTAGAATTGGAGCATTCAATCCAAAGAAGGAGAAAAATATACAACATATTCCAAGTAGGTTTCTTCACCTCATATACTTACCTTAAGGAAAACATTGGGTCCTTTGTCATTCTATTTTTATAGGTTAGCCACCAAAGCTAGGGGAGATATTTGTGTCCACAGTCATACATCTCGCATAACAGAGAGATAAATAAGAAAATCGACCAGAAGTTAAAGAACTTGGTTTAACACTATACATAAGGTTAATGGTAATGGAAGGTAGAAGGGGATGATAGAACATCTAGGTGGATTGGGTGAGTCCACTTGAATAAAATCAAAAACCATGCAACAACCATGAATAATTCCATAAAACTGAAGTTGTCCTAAACTCTAATAATGCATCACTAATATATAAATTTTACTTTGTGTGAATGTGTAAGCGACTAGAAATTAAGATAAAGGAATAATGACGTTTTCGGGTCGAATAGGTCATTAATTGAGAACCATTATAGTAGCAAGATAACTAATTAACCTTTAAAAATAGAATGACTGTGTAAGTGATATGGAAATGGAATTTGTATTTACCATGTTTTTAGTAACACAATGAGGTTATTTAGTTGATATGGGGTATCTACTGGGAAGGTGTTTAACAATGACCTATTGTTGATGATTATCATTATTAATATCTTATGGTTATGTTCCAAATATTTTTTGTAAGAAGGAATGGAAATGGTAAAGGTTGAAAAATGATAGTGTATGCCTAGCATGAATGAGAACATTCTAGGATGGAATACAAATGGAAATGCCTTTACATGGATTCATTGAAATTTACGTGTACCAAAGTTGATGAGTTCATGACTAATGTGTGGTACCATGACCAAATTAGGAATTATTGAGTAATACAAAAGCAGGAACATTTTCATCGACCAATTGGATGCATAAAAATACTTTAGGTGAAAGCATTGGTAAATGACAACCAAGGCAAAATGAATAAAGGAAAAGAAATGGGTTTGAATTCCTTGTGATGAATTTGGAAGTGATTGTTTCAATTTAATGCATGCTCTACATGGATACCAGGAAGTGTTAAGATGAATGAAGGGAGAATTTAGTATGAAATTTTGCAATATCTCTAGTAGTATTTGTGGGGTGAAGTAGGGAATTAAATTTCTAATGAAATTACAAATATGCATTTCTCGATGTTGACTTATTAGTCTATTGGGATAATTGTTTAATTGCACTATGAAATGATTGGAATAAATTTTATGCAAATATACAGAGAAATGACGACATTATTTCAGTTTAATTGAATTCGGTTGGATTGATATAATTATTATCAGTATAACAATGTTGAAGTAACTTCTAGCTATTGTAAATTTATGTAATCTTGAATGCACGCGCACGCGTGTGTGTGTGTGTGTGTGTGTGTGTGTGTGTGTGTGCGTGCGTGCACTGACAAGTGTTCACTGATTGAATGATAGGTTGAAAGAAAGTGTTGGAATGGTGTGAGATCAAAGCCACACGACAGATAAACAACACCTACAACAAAACTCAATAACATTAATAAAACTATCATGCTTATGACATTGGGCTTATAGATAAAGCAAGGATTGGGAAATTAAAATTTCTAGCTTGAAATTTTGAGTATATATCATGAAATAAATTAAATATTGTGACATATGTGTGTTGATAGGGTTGTGAGTTCAGGAAAAATATTTCCAGGGAAGAATTGGGACCTATGGCACTTTGTTTATCTCATGGGAACAAGTCATAACTAGACACTTAACTATAAATCTCCATGAGTAGTGCAATGGATCAAACCAAATGGGTACTTGTCAATAAGACACATTACAAAAGTTGGTAGAGCATTACAGATGGCTACTAGGTTGCAAAACTAATGACTACCACATGTAGGAAAGTCTTGGGATAGGTAGATAACCTGGACTGGTGGTTTCATGGGCTTGGATAGGTGAGTAACTGATTGGAGAAGAAATATACCCATGCTTACTGGGAGCTGAGCATGAGGAAGAATTCTAGGAGTTGTACTAAAATACTGATTGGAGCATTACGTCCTTAGGTGGAGACATGCTCTAGATTCCTATCTTTCTTAATAGGTGGAGACATGCTCTAGATTCCTACAAGATGGATTTAAAGATGGATCTGTTTGGGGATTGCATGGATAATTGACTCGCTAGTGTGCAGAAGGTGGATAATTTGGATGAGTTACGAAATGGGTATGTATTTACTCTTAATTCCATCACCTTTTTTTCTCTTCTTTTATCTCTTTCTTATCTTAATACGCTAACATATTGATGGATTATGATAAGAAATGGATGAATTGTTCTCAGTTAAGATTTAGCCATCGTAACTAACTTTTACTCCTCTTTATGTAGAAAAACAACGAAAGGAATAGTTGTTGTTCCCTAATGATGGAACAGCATAAACCAACAAAGGAAGAATGGAACGCATCGGTTGCAGATAGGTTAGAGGATGAATCACGAGGATCAACGTGAAATAGGAATGGTGTCTGAAGATAGTATTCACTTGCGAATCCCTCGATATCGGGAGATCCTGAGGGATCGCATTTACCTTTTACCTCTTTCTGACTATAAAAGAAAACAATTGTAGGAGGAAAGGGGATCGATCTCTGCTATTTCAAATTGTAATTTTAATTTACAGATTCGTGCTATTAGAGAAAATGACCATACTGCAATGTTACTTAAGTTCAATCATTAATATATAATTGATGTTGTTGTTCATTCGTATTCTCTGAAGTAGCTCAGTAGTATTTTCTAGTGGCTAAGGGCCCAGCTTCTGGTGGATTAAACTACTTCCTTGTGTTATATATTTTTGATTCTCGCAAGTTTGATTGGATTGTTAATTTTCCCATTTTCTGTGAGTTTATTTTATTCACTAATTACCGCTTCCCTGTATTGAAGTAGTACATTTTCTTTACATATTTTACAGCATGTCATTTGATTCGATTTACGCTTATTGTATAGTAAATTATTTAGATAGTGAATCGTATTGATTTAATCAGCTGTAAGAGTTTGGTTATCGCTATTGAACTCTCAAATTGACATCACTGCCATTTGGATTGCTTCATAGAGATTGAATATGATTTAGATTGAATCAGCTAAGAAGAGATTGATGATTTCTACTATGCTCTCAGTTGATGCTATTGTTAGTTGAATTGCTTGTGTGAGATTTGATTACGATTTCAGTAGAGGATTGAGCCTTGAAGCTTAGATGTCATATTTCCTTTAATAATTGCAATTTGAGTTTATTAGATGCATCCGTTTAATCTTGTATCAAAGGTCTATACTTCATTTTAAGAAACATTACTGTCTGGATTTATAGCATGCACATATTGTGTACAGCCTTGGAATAAAAAGACTTGCCCGGGTTGATGATTAATGTGGGGTAATTAGGATTTTTAAAAGACACCTATTATCAACCAACATTTTGGTGTCGTTTCCAGGAAGAGTGTCACCATTTTACAAAGAGTGATGTATATCTGATAATTGTTGTTGGGAAAGAACTAGGTATTGAAAACAAAAGGTAACAACCTACGAAACGAGTAAGTAAAGTGCTTGCTCCTCCACCCGCTTTTCAGCTCAATTACTGAAAAGTGAAGTAGGTATTTGATGTTTTTTTGTTGAGAGAGAACTAGGTATTAAAAATGGAAGGTAAGAGCCTACATACGGAGCAAGTAGAATGTCTACTCCCCCACTCACTTTCTAGCAAAATTGCTAGGAATATAAGGTAGAAATAAACATTTGAATTTTTGCATGAATGACTAAAAAGAAAAGACCAGAAGACAATACAATTCCACATCCCAAACCTGGAAAATCTAAGGGACTAGTGACCCTTGGACGATCAATTTTATCAACGACATATTAATAAAAGTTGAATCTCAGCCATCAGTGGGTCCTCGACCCATTACTTCTAGGTAACCTATTGTCTCCCTTCGAGCCACAAGCTCACCATTTGTAGCCTACGCTAAGGTCCACAATAAAACTGAAGGGACTGCGTAGAGTTTTCAAGACATTGAAAATTTGCGACCAATTCCATCACAAGAAAGGAATTCTTGCAACATTTTTGAACGAGGAGGAGAAACAAGGGAAACAGAGGAACCAAGGTCCCCTCGGGTAGTAATTAAGCAGAGGACACCTAGTGTCCCAGATCAAGTAAGTGTTGTTAGGACCATTCCCACCTCTTCTAGACAACCTAGAGATAACTCTCTAGCTCCAGAAATCCCGGAAGGGTATTGGCATATCCTTGATCAAATGGCCAATAATCCACAAGCACCCCAGACCTCTACATTAAAGTATCCTATTGTTGACATAGTTGTCAACGCCTCCATGAAAGTTATTCCTCTACAAAGTATTCCCACATTTCATGGACTCACTTCAAAAGATCTGGATGCATTCCTGTTTCAATTTGATGTCATATGTCGGGGTTATGATTACACCACCGATCCCCAAATACTAAAGTTGTTTCCCTCCACTTTAAAGCGAGCAGCCTTGTGTTGGTTTATGGGGCTAGGTGGGGGCACCATAAATGATTGGGACCAAATGGAAACTGCTTTCCTTAAAAAATATCAGGATTATTGTAGATCTAGAGAACTAAAAGATGAGATGTTCCAAATGGTAGCAAGACCTAATGAAACTTTGGAAGAGTATGTGGAGCATTCCCAATATAACCTCCAAAGTTCTCCCTACACAAATCTGCCTCTACTTGATAATGTGCTAAAAAACACGTTGATTAAGGGGATGGAAGGCTATTGGATAGAGACATTAAATATTATGGGTAAAGGTGATATTTATCAAGAAGAATATGCTAACATTATTGATTTGTGTATCAGGTGCTCGAGGGGTAGTACAAGACTAAAACTAGCTGACCGCGATATGATCACCAGGGATAGAAAAATCTCTAGCAGAAGCATTACTCGTACTGAAATTGGCAACCTGCTGGAAGATTTCAAAACGCATATCCTAGGAACCTTGACAACACAATTAGACATCATGCAAGCCAAGCAGAAGAAAGCTAAAGCAAAACAGAACCTAGTTATTTTTTGCCCTCGATGCAGGAAGAAACATAGTCATAAAGAATGTCCAGTGGATATAGTACAGACATGTGCTATATGCACTAAAGAACATGCCACAGAAAATTTCCATCGCTCCCAGGATTAAAAATGGTCTTCAAAGAGGCAGAGGAGGAAGCAGAACTAGTCTACCTGTTAAATCAACGTCGCCAATGGTAAGCACAACAAACAGGTATGCCTACCGACCCGTCTTCATTCTTTCAACCCCCACAATATAATTCTTAGCAATACACAGGAGCTACATGGCAGAACTAACCACTTTTTCCTAATTGATCACCACAAGCATTTTCTATGCCTCCTTGGTCCAATTAATCAAATCCAAACAATAGTTGGCCAAATTCCTCTTAGTTTCCACTATTGTGGCAGAACAATCCATATCCATCTCAATGGCCCCCCTCCACTTCACAAAACCAAAAGTGGTAGTCAAGTTGGCAAAGACCTGCAAATCAGGCAACAGGAACAATCCCCCTGCCTCAACCTACACTACCAACACCTTACACGTTGAAACAAAATCCTCAACCCAATCTACGACCACAGTTCCCAGCCCAGCCAAACCCAAATCCCAACAACAGACCAGTCTAATTGGTACAAATTACTAAAAAGCTGGATCCAAAAACTGAGTTGAGATAGTGTAATGAACTCAAATTGAGGTCTGGATGAATAATCGAGTCAGAGGAGGATAAAAATATAGAAATTGAAGAACCACCACTAGTAGAACAAACATCTCAAAGGGAGAATACAGTTAAATAGAAAATCCACGAACAAACTATTACCTCTTCTCCACCATTCACAGAAAGATTGATTATACCTCGCCCAATCGAATATCCCGATTTCAATCACCTAGGAAAAATAAAAAATCTCTATGTAAAAATACCCCTCCTCTAGGCTATTCAGGGCATTCCAATCTATGCACAAACCATTAAGGAATTCTGTACCAAAAATCCCACGAGGAAAATAAAAGCAACACCAACTGTCCATGTAGTCAGAACTTTGTCTGATTTATTATTAGGTAGAGAAATACCGGTGTGTAGGTTTTAACCCCATACAAAAATTACCTGCATAGGAATTCTAAAACACAGAAAATAAACAATGCGATAGCATAACACATAAAACACATATACATAGAGATTTTCCCCTAGATCCCAAAACCAGGACTACTAGCTTTATTTTTCATTATATTCCTTTCAATGTTATAATACATATTTATACATGCCAAAGCATCCAATACCATGGAACGAAAACCATCATGTCCAATACCATGGACCAAAAACCATCGTGTCCAAAAACATGTGCAGAAATCATGCACAAAACCATAGGTGGGTCCACCCAACCTAACATAGGTTCCAAAACCAAAATTTTCCAGGGCGTTGTTGCAGACCCCATAAAGTGGGGTTTTGGTTATCCTCAAACCCCTGTGCCCCCCCCCCCCCTCCCCCCGCCACGCTACAAATCGGGTGCAACGAAGGGGGCTCATCCCCCCCCCCCTCTAACCCCCCAATTAACTATGTGGGCTAGTCTGGAAGAATAAAACAACCCAACATTCTCCCACTTGTTGTTTTCTTTCCACAGGGGGCCACAAGAGAGCTTAGTCATTTTTCCAGCCCTTAAACACCCATTATCTCTCTACACCAAGAGAACTTCTTAGAGCTCACAGATTTTGTCAATGCATCTACAGTATTCTTCAAAGTGTCCACCTTTACCAGCAACACCTTTTTGTCTTCTATCATATCCCTCACAAAGTGAAATTGAACATCAATGTGCTTTGTCTTTGAATGATATGTGAGGTTATTTACCAAGAAATTTCACTTTGGCTATCACAGTCTATCCTTATAGCTCCTTGTACTAACCCCATACTTGAACACAATCTCTACAACCAAACTACTTCCTTGCTTGCATGAGTGGTTGCCATGTATTCTACCTCTATAGTTGATAGTGACACTACAAATTGTTTCTTACTCATCCAACTGACTGCACCTCCAAATAGGTTAAACACATACCCACTTGTAGATCTTCTCCGATCCAGATCTCTAGCCCATTCTGCATCAACAAAGCCATGAATATCCAACATTCTGTCCAATCCTGATCTTCCTTGCTAGCACAAACCATAATCACTAATGCCACGCAAATACTTGAAAACCTGCTTCACTACTGTCCAGTGCTCCTTCCTTGGTTTTGACATAAACCTGCTCAATACTCCCACTGCATGTGCAATGTCTAGTCTAGTACAGACCATTGCATACATCAAGCTACCAACTGCACTTGCATATGGAACACGGGACATGTCCTCTTCCTCTTATTGTGTCTTGGGACATTGTTCAACAGAGAACCTCACACCTACAGGAATAGGAACCTTCACTGGTTTATTATCCTGCATATTAAACCTCTATAGTATTGTCTCAACATACTTCCCCTAGTTTAACCAGAGCTTCCTCTTTGCCTGATCTCTTTTAATTTCCATGCCCAAAATATAGTTTACAGCACCAATATCTTTCATGTCGAATTTGGAGGACAATTGGGTCTTCAAATCCTAGATAATTTCTTTGTCATTTCCAACCAGCAACATATCATCCACATACAAGACCAGATAAAAAACACGGTCACCAATTAATTTAAAATACACACAGTGATCTGCTTTGCTTCTGGTGAAGCCAAGTCCCCGTATAAATGTATCAAATTTCTGATACCACATCCTTGGTGACTGTTTTAACCCATATAGAGACTTCTTTAACTTGCATACCAGTTCTTTCTGACCCTTCACCGCAAAGCCTTCAGGTTGCTTCATGTAGATTTCCTCTTCCAAATCCCTGTGAAGAATTGTCTTCACATCCATCTGTTCTACCTCAAAATCAAAAGTAGCAGCAACAGATAAAAGTAATCTAATAGAAGTTACCGCAACAGGAGAAAAAATATCACCAAAATCAATTCCCGGCACCTGGGAATAACCTTTTGCTACCAACCGAGCTTTGTATTTCTCCACCTTCCCTTCTGCATTGTCTTCTTCTTGAACACCCATTTGCTGCCAATGGGTTTCCTTCCAGTCGGCAACTCCACCAGATCCCAAGCCTCATTTTTGTGCAAAGATGCCATTTCATCAAGCATGGCCTCTTTCCAGAGTTTTCCATCCTCTGAATCCGTTGCTTCCTTCACAGTTCTGGGATCATCATCAGTAACAGACAAAGCAAAGTTTGAACATAAAGCAGATGGACTATACCTTTTTGGCTGCCTTCTTTCTTGAGCTGATCTTCTCACACCCAGAGTTTGTGGCTCTTCATCTTCTGATTCCTCCTCTGCTACAGAGTCTGATTCTTCCTCCTTTAGTTCAAACTCTATCTTCACAGGTTCCTTTGGTTGGACTCATGTTTAATAACATCTTTCACCTCTCTGAACACCACATCTCGACTGTACACAACCTTCCTTGTTACTGGGTTCCAAAGCTTATAACCCTTTAAACCATCCTTATACCCAATAAAGATGCACTTTTCAGATTAACTATCCAACTTGGTTCGTTTCTCCTTTGGAACATGTACATATGCATCACATCCAAATACCCTCAGATGTGAAAGAGAGGGTTTCTTACCAGTCCATACTTCTTGTGGAGTCTTATCCTCCAACACTGACGAAGGTGACCTGTTGACCAAGTAACATGCAGTATCCACCGCCTCTGCCCAGAATTCATGTCCTAACCCGGCACCACTGAGCATGCTTCTTGCCCTTTCCATCAACGTCTTGTTCATTCTTTCTGCGACTCCATTTTGCTGAGGTGTATATGGAGTAGTCTTCTGTCGTGCTATACCACACTTCTTACAGAATTCTTCAAATTCCTTGCTGCAGAATTCTCCACCATTATCTGTCCTCAGCACCTTTATCTTATTCTTTGTCTGATTTTCCACCAGAGCCTTAAATTCTTTAAACCTGTCAAAGGCTTCAGATTTCTTCTTAAGGAAATATATCCATGTATTCCTTGAGAAGTCATCTATAAATGATACATAGTACTCAGACTTACCCAGTGATGGAACTTCACAGGTCCAAACACATCACTGTGCACAAGCTCTAATATTTGTTTCGTCCTCTTACCACCAGAGGGGAAACTCACCTGATTCTGCTTCCCATATACACAATTTTCACATAAATCAAAATCCAGAGAGCTATTACTCATACCTTCTACCATACCTTTACCATGCCGTATTCGAAGGCCCTTCTCTCCAATATGTCCAAGCCTTTGATGCCACAACATGGTCTTCTCTCTAGAGACCACTAGATTTTCTGCTCCATTTTCAGGAACCGTAGAACTATTGCACCCGTCAACAACAGTGCTACCCTGCAGCTTGTACAGAGTTCCAATCCGAACTCCCCGCATCAATACCAGTGCTCCTCGAACCATCTTGCAGGTATCCTTCTCGAACACTGTCTTTACACCTGCATCATCCAACTTGCTTACAGAAATCAGATTTCTGGCCAACGCAGGAATATGCAGAACACGCGGAAGGGTTCTAACCTTCCACCTTGCAACTTCAACTTTACTTTTCCGCGACCAATGATTCTAGCCTTCCTATCATCTCCTAAGAAGACATCACCACCATCATATTTCTCATACTCGCAGAACCACTCTCTATGGGGAGTGAAGTGAAAGGAGCACCTGAGTCAATCAACCATGCCTCATGATCTACATGTGTACTTGAAGAAGCCAAGTACACATCCCCACCTTCATCTGAGGTGGTTTTCGCCTCTGCAGAAGGAGCATCATCAAATCCCTTTCCTTTATCAGGAGCTTAAGATTTACACTCCCTTCTGAAGTGCCCTTCCTTTCTGCATTTCCAGCACACCACCTTTGTAGGTTTCCTGGAGATTTAGATCTCCCTCTAGATTTAGATCTCCCACTCGATGACTTATTTTTGTTTCTGTTCTGGGACCGTACTCGTACAGACAAGGCATCACCATTCTGGTTGTCCATATTTTTCCGTCTCATCTCCTCCGTCAGCAAGGCTGAGACTATTTCGTCAAACTGCAAAGCAGTTGCATTGCTACCTATTGCAATAACCAGACTATCCCACGAGTCTGGTAGAGAACACAACAAACTGATGCACTTATCTTCATCTGAAATTTTAATATCAACAGATAATAACTGACTTACACAGTATTAAACGCATTCAGATGCTCTATCACCGAGTCTCCATCTTTCATCCTCAGGTTATACAGCTTTTTCCGCAGGAACAGTTTATTCACTAGAGACTTAGA